>ML240620.1:0-21130 GCA_004119915.2 Collichthys lucidus | reverse complement strand
CAAAAGTTATGATTTGATACTTTTCATCGTCAAGCCTCTGAACCCATTGTGCCAAGTTTCAAAAGGATCGGACGAAAAGCCCCTAGGAGGAGTTCGTTTCAAATACGCCCCCCTTCTCAACAGTTCGAAACACAAAAAATGGTGATTTCATGCTTAAATATCTCACTTCCTGTTAATTTTACAAATTGCTCCAAGGACTTTTTTAGGTCTGTGATGCCCCATAACCAGCTGAGTTTCATACTCTGTGTTCAAAACTGTGGCGGGGCTGTCCCAAAGAAAAATTCAAGGGGGCGCTATAGAGCGCTTTGCCCCCCCCCTCATTATTATGCAGGCCGAATTTGCCACATTGGTCTTAACAACCCCAACAAGTTTCAGACAGCTGTACAAAGTATATGATAGCCGAACAGTTTGCCTGAAAATCAGCCAAAAAGTAAGGGAGTCTGGTTTTTCGTGAAAAAAAACGGCAGCGTCCACTTGACGCGCCGTCACGCGCCACGCCCTTTATGAAAGGTTAATTATTTCTCAGATGTCAAGTCCAAGGCCTTGACAACATCCACACCTAGTTTGAGGTGGATATGATGAATATTGTTCGAGCTGCACGCCATCTCGTAAAGTGGTGTTTTTTTGTCGTCACTAGGAGCGCTATGAAAATCACCGAATATTTTTGTGGAAAATGTTTTAGGCCAGACTGCCATTATATATTCAAAGTTTGGTAAGATGGAGAATTTTTCACAAAGTTATAGCACTTTGAAATTTTATGGCAAAATGGAGATTTCGTGGCCCCCGCCCTCTGACATAGTACATCAAAAAGTTGATTTGATAACTTTTCATCGTCAAAGCCTCATGAACACACACGCCAAGTTTTCAAAAGGATCGGACGAAAGCCCTAGGAGGAGTTCGTTCAAACGACCCCTGGAAATGAACCAAAAAAATCACAAAACGTGAACTTTGACCCCAAAATGGCCGCCGTACCCTTACCGAAACCCGGGTCACCAAGAGACTTTTTGGTGCGTCTCGATATTGTTCATACACCCTCCAATCCCATCCGCGTGATGAACCGTGTCCGGGCTCCTCCGACAAACCGAAACCTAGGTGGCGCCGTAGAGCCATTTCTGTACGCTCGTGCGCGAGACCCCCAAAATACGAAATTTTACGCCCGAACTTTGGGGGGGTACGCAAAGTTTCATGAGGTTTTGGGGATATTAAAGCCTTGAAAAAGGCAATTCATTGGGTGGAAGAAAAAGGAAAATAATAATAAAAAAAAAAAAATAACATTTGAAATACAATAGGCTTCGCACGGTTTCCGTGCTCGGGCCCTAATTAAAGCTGCAAGCAGCGATGTCGGGCCCTCGCATATGCGCGCACGTCGAAATGTGCGCACGTCGAAATGTGCATAATATCGTTCTTTATAATATCGGTCTTAATAACCACAAGAAGTTTCAGACAGCTCTCATAGACTCAGATCTGGCCTTCAGGAGTCATGTGCGACAATGTACAACTTGATTTCACTGATATAATGTACAGTTACTATTACATGTCATATTCTGTCCACATTATGCTGTTTGAGAACACTGCAGCATGGCTACAGTCAACATGTGCGACAATGTACAACTTTATTTACTGATATAATGTACGTACTATACATGTCATATTCTGTCCACATTATGCTGTTTGAGAAACATTGCAGCATGGCTACAGTCAACATGTGCGACAATGTACAACTTTATTTCACTGATATAATGTACAGTTACTATTACATGTCATATTGTCTACATTAGCTGTTTGAGAACATTGCAGCATGGTGACAGTCAACATGTGCGACAATGTACTTTGAGTTTTGCTTTATTTTACACATTTTTCCAATTGCAGCGCCCCCCAGGCGCCATGGGGCGCTATAGAGCTTTTTTGTCCAGCCGCCTCATTATACATACGCAGTCTTGTTTTGGTACTGCTTTGAGTTTTGCTTTATTTTACACACACATTTTTTTCTAATTGCACAGCGCCCCCAACATGCGCCATGGGGCGCTATAGAGCTTTTTTGTGCTTATTGGTCCAAGATAGTTTTTTGTAGGTACTGCCCTGTTTCTACAATTCAGCTGAGTTTCGTGAGTCTGTGGGCAAAACTGTGGTGGGGCTGTTCCACTGAAAAATTCAAGGGGGCGCTATAGAGCAAATTTGCCCCAAGTCCAAGGCCTTGACAACATCCACACCAAGTTTGAGGTGGATAGATCAATATTGTCCGAGCTGCACGCCCATCTCGTAAAAGTGGTGTTTTTTTCTTCCACTAGGAGGCGCTATGAAAATCACAGAATATTTTTGTGGAAATGTATTTTAGGCCAGACTGCATTATATATTTAAAGTTTGGTGAAGATTGGAGATTTTTCACAAAGTTATAGCACTTTGAGTTTTATGGCAAAATGGAGAATTTCGTGGCCCCGCCCTCTGACATAGTACATCAAAAAGTTTGATTTTGATAACTTTTCATCGTCAAAGCCTCATGAACCCATGTGCCAAGTTTCAAAGGATTGGACGAAAGCCCTAGGAGGAGTTCGTTCAAATACGCCCCCTTCTCAACAGTTCGAAACACAAAAATGGTGATTTTCATGCTTAAATATCTCACTTTCCTGTTAATTTTACAAATTGCTTCCAAGAGACTTTTTGTAGGTCTTGTGATGCCCCATAAATCAGCTGAGTTTCATAACTCTGTGTTCAAAACTGTGGCGGGGCTGTCCCAAAGAAAAATTCAAGGGGGCGCTATAGAGCGCTTTGCCCCCCCCTCATTAATTATGCAGCCGAATTGTGCATCACATTGGTCTTAACAACCCCAACAAGTTTCAGACAGCTGTGACAAAGTATGATAGCCGAACAGTTTTGCCTGAAAATCAACCAAAAAGTCAATGGAGTCTGGTTTTCGGTGAAAAAAAAGGCAGCTTCCACTTTGACGCGCCGTCACGGCCACGCCCTTTTATGAAAAGTTGAAATTATTTCTCAGATGTCAAGTCCAAGGCCTTGACAACATCCACACCTAGTTTGAGTGTGGATATGATGAATATTGTTCGAGCTGCACGCATCTCGTAAAAGTGGTCTTTTTTGTCGTCACTAGGAGGCGCTATGAAAATCACCGAATATTTTTGTGGAATGTATTTAGGCCAGACTGCCATTATATTAAAGTTTGGTGAAGATTGGAGAATTTTTCACAAAGTTATAGCACTTTGAAATTTTATGCAAAATGGAGAATTTCGTGGCCCCGCCCCTCTGACATAGTACATCAAAAAGTTATGATTTTGATAACTTTTATCGTCAAAGCCTCATGACACACACGCCAAGTTTCAAAAGGATCGGACGAAAGCCCTAGGAGGAGTTCGTTCAAATACGACCCCTGGAAATGACCAAAAAATCACAAAAACGTGAACTTTGACCCAAAATGGCCGCCGTACCCTTTACCGAAACCACCGGGTCACCAAGAGACTTTTTGGTGCGTCTCGATATGTTTCATACACCCTCCAAATCCCATCCCGTGGATGAAACAGTGTCCGGGGGCTCCTCCGACAACCGAAACCTAGGTGGCGCCGTAGAGCCATTTCTGTACGCTCTGCGCGAGACCCCCCAAAATACGAAATTTTACGCCCACTTTGGGGGGGTACGCAATTTCATGAGTTTTTGGGGATATTAAAGCCTTGAAAAGGCAATTCATTGGGTGGAAGAAAAAGGAAAATAATAAAAAAAAAAAATAATACATTTGAAATACAATAGGGCTTCGCACGGTTTCCGTGCTCGGGCCCTAATTAAAGCTGCAAGCAAGCGTGGTCGGGCCCTCGCATATGCGCGCACGTCGAAATGTGCGCACGTCGAAATGTGCGCACGTCGAATGTGCATAATATCGTTCTTTATAACATCTGTCTTAATAACCACAAAGTTTCAGACAGCTCTCATAGACTCAGATCTGGCCTTCAGGAGTCATGTGCGACAATGTACAACTTTATTTCACTGATATAATGTACAGTTACTATTACATGTCATATTCTGTCCACATTATGCTGTTTGAGAACACATTGCAGCATGGCTACAGTCAACATGTGCGACAATGTACAACTTTATTTCACGATATAATGTACAGTTACTATTACATGTCATATTCTGTCTACATTAGCTGTTTGAGAACACATTGCAGCATGCGACAGTCAACATGTGCGACAATGTACTTTGAGTTTTACTTTATTTTACACAACATTTTTTCTAATTGCAGCGCCCCCACATGCGCCATGGCGCTATAGAGCTTTTTTGGCTTATTGGTCCAAGATAGTTTTTGTAGGTACTGCCCGTTCTACAATTCAGCTGAGTTTCGTGAGTCTGTGGGCAAAACTGTGGTGGGGCTGTTCCACTGAAAAATTCAAGGGGGCGCTGTAGAGCAAATTTGCCCCAAGTCCAAGGCCTTGACAACATCCACACATCAAGTTTGAGGTGGATATGATCAATATTGTCCGAGCTGCACGCCATCTCGTAAAAGTGGTCTTTTTTGTCGTCACTAGAGGCGCTATGCAAAATTACAGAATATTTTGTGGAAATGTATTGTAGGCCAGACTACCGTTGTATATGAAAAGTTTGTGAAGATTGGAGAATTTTTCACAAAGTTAGCACTTTGAGTTTTATGGCAAATGGAGAATTTCGTGGCCCCCGCCCCTCTGACATAGTACAATCAAAAAGTTATGATTTTGATAACTTTTCATCGTCAAAGCCTCATGAACCCATGTGCCAAGTTTCAAAAGGATCGGACGAAAGCCCTAGGAGGAGTTCGTTCAAATACGCCCCCTTCTCAACAGTTCGAAACACAAAAAATGGTGATTTTATGCTTAAATATCTCACTTCCTGTTAATTTTACAAATTGCTCCAAGAGACTTTTTTGTAGGTCTTGTGATGCCCCATAACTCAGCTGAGTTTCATAACTCTGTGTTCAAAACTGTGGCGGGGCTGTCCCAAAGAAAAATTCAAGGGGGCGCTATAGAGCGCTTTGCCCCGCCCCCTCATTAATTATGCAGCCGAATTTGCATCACATTGGTCTTAACAACCCCAACAAGTTTCAGACAGCTGTGACAAAGTATATGATAGCCGAACAGTTTTGCCTGAAAATCAACCAAAAAGTCAATGGAGTCTGGTTTTTCGGTGAAAAAAAAGGCAGCGTCCACTTTGACGCGCCGTCACGGCCACGCCCTTTTATGAAAAGTTGAAATTATTTCTCAGATGTCAAGTCCAAGGCCTTGACAACATCCACACCTAGTTTGAGGTGGATATGATGATATTGTTCGAGCTGCACGCCATCTCGTAAAAGTGTGTTTTTTGTCGTCACTAGGAGGCGCTATGAAAATCACCGAATATTTTGTGGAAATGATTTTAGGCCAGACTGCCATTATATATTCAAAGTTGGTGAAGATTGGAGAATTTTTCACAAAGTTATAGCACTTTGAAATTTTATGGCAAAATGGAGAATTTCGTGGCCCCGCCCCTCTGACATAGTACATCAAAAAGTTATGATTTTGATAACTTTTTATCGTCAAAGCCTCATGAACACACACGCCAAGTTTCAAAAGGATCGGACGAAAGCCCTAGGAGGAGTTCGTTCAAATACGACCCCTGGAAATGACCAAAAAATCACAAAAACGTGAACTTTGACCCAAAATGGCCGCCGTACCCTTTACCGAAACCCGGGTCACCAAGAGACTTTTTGGTGCGTCTCGATATGTTTCATACACCCTCCAAATCCCATCCGCGTGGATGAAACAGTGTCCGGGGGCTCCCCGACAACCGAAACCTAGGTGGCGCCGTAGAGCCATTTCTGTACGCTCGTGCGCGAGACCCCCAAAATACGAAATTTTACGCCCGACTTTGGGGGGGTACGCAAGTTTCATGAGTTTTTGGGGATATTAAAGCCTTGAAAAGGCAATTCATTGGGTGGAAGAAAAGGAAAATAATAATAAAAAAAAAAAAATAAACATTTGAAATACAATAGGGCTTCGCACGGTTTCCGTGCTCGGGCCCTAATTAAAGCTGCAAGCAGCGATGGTCGGGCCCTCGCATATGCGCGCACGTCGAAATGTGCTAAATCGTTCGTTTATAATATCGGTCTTAATAACCACAAGAAGTTTCAGACAGCTCATAGACTCAGATCTGGCCTTCAGGAGTCATGTGCGACAATGTACAACTTGATTTCACTGATATGTAATCAGTTACTATTACATTCATATTCTGTCCACATTATGCTGTTTGAGAACACACTGCAGCATGGCTACAGTCAACATGTGCGACAAGTACAACTTATTTTCACTGATATAATGTACAGTTACTATTACATGTCATATTCTGTCTGTCCACATTATGCTGTTTGAGAACACATTGCAGCATGGCTACAGTCAACATGTGCGACAATGTACAACTTTATTTCACTGATATAATGTACAGTTACTATTACATGTCATATTCTGTCTACATTATGCTGTTTGAGAACACATTGCAGCATGGTGACAGTCAACATGTGCGACAATGTACTTTGAGTTTTGCTTTATTTTACACATTTTTCCAATTGCAGCGCCCCCAACAGGCGCCATGGGGCGCTATAGAGCTTTTTTGTCCAGCCGCCTCATTACATACTGCAGTCTTGTTTTGGTACTGCTTTGAGTTTTGCTTTATTTTACACAACATTTTTTCTAATTGCAGCGCCCCCAACATGCGCCATGGGGCGCTATAGAGCTTTTTTGTGCTTATTGGTCCAAGATAGTTTTTTGTAGGTACTGCCCTGTTCTACAATTCAGCTGAGTTTCGTGAGTCTGTGGGCAAAACTGTGGTGGGGCTGTTCCACTGAAAAATTCAAGGGGGCGCTATAGAGCAAATTTGCCCCAAGTCCAAGGCCTTGACAACATCCACACCAAGTTTGAGGTGGATATGATCAATATTGTCCGAGCTGCACGCCATCTCGTAAAAGTGGGTATTTTTTTCGTCCACTAGGAGGCGCTATGAAAATCACAGAATATTTTTGTGGAAATGTATTTTAGGCCAGACTGCCATTATATATTAAAGTTTGGTGAAGATTGGAGAATTTTTCACAAAGTTATAGCACTTTGAGTTTTATGGCAAAATGGAGAATTTCGTGGCCCCGCCCCTCTGACATAGTACATCAAAAAGTTATGATTTTGATAACTTTTCATCGTCAAAGCCTCATGAACCCATGTGCCAAGTTTCAAAAGGATTGGACGAAAGCCCTAGGAGGAGTTCGTTCAAATACGCCCCCTTCTCAACAGTTCGAAACACAAAAAATGGTGATTTTCATGCTTAAATATCTCACTTCCTGTTAATTTTACAAATTGCTCCAAGAGACTTTTTTGTAGGTCTTGTGATGCCCCATAACTCAGCTGAGTTTCATAACTCTGTGTTCAAAACTGTGGCGGGGCTGTCCCAAAGAAAAATTCAAGGGGGCGCTATAGAGCGCTTTGCCCCGCCCCCTCATTAATTATGCAGCCGAATTGTGCATCACATTGGTCTTAACAACCCCAACAAGTTTCAGACAGCTGTGACAAAGTATATGATAGCCGAACAGTTTTGCCTGAAAATCAACCAAAAAGTCAATGGAGTCTGGTTTTTCGGTGAAAAAAAAGGCAGCTTCCACTTTGACGCGCCGTCACGGCCACGCCCTTTTATGAAAAGTTGAAATTATTTCTCAGATGTCAAGTCCAAGGCCTTGACAACATCCACACCTAGTTTGAGGTGGATATGATGAATATTGTTCGAGCTGCACGCCATCTCGTAAAAGTGGTCTTTTTTGTCGTCACTAGGAGGCGCTATGAAAATCACCGAATATTTTTGTGGAAATGTATTTTAGGCCAGACTGCCATTATATATTCAAAGTTTGGTGAAGATTGGAGAATTTTTCACAAAGTTATAGCACTTTGAAATTTTATGGCAAAATGGAGAATTTCGTGGCCCCGCCCCTCTGACATAGTACATCAAAAAGTTATGATTTTGATAACTTTTTATCGTCAAAGCCTCATGAACACACACGCCAAGTTTCAAAAGGATCGGACGAAAGCCCTAGGAGGAGTTCGTTCAAATACGACCCCTGGAAATGACCAAAAAATCACAAAAACGTGAACTTTGACCCAAAATGGCCGCCGTACCCTTTACCGAAACCCGGGTCACCAAGAGACTTTTTGGTGCGTCTCGATATGTTTCATACACCCTCCAAATCCCATCCGCGTGGATGAAACAGTGTCCGGGGGCTCCTCCGACAACCGAAACCTAGGTGGCGCCGTAGAGCCATTTCTGTACGCTCGTGCGCGAGACCCCCAAAATACGAAATTTTACGCCCAACTTTGGGGGGGTACGCAAAGTTTCATGAGTTTTTGGGGATATTAAAGCCTTGAAAAAGGCAATTCATTGGGTGGAAGAAAAAGGAAAATAATAATAAAAAAAAAATAATAAACATTTGAAATACAATAGGGCTTCGCACGGTTTCCGTGCTCGGGCCCTAATTAAAGCTGCAAGCAGCGATGGTCGGGCCCTCGCATATGCGCGCACGTCGAAATGTGCGCACGTCGAAATGTGCATAATATCGTTCTTTATAATATCGGTCTTAATAACCACAAGAAGTTTCAGACAGCTCTCATAGACTCAGATCTGGCCTTCAGGAGTCATGTGCGACAATGTACAACTTGATTTCACTGATATAATGTACAGTTACTATTACATGTCATATTCTGTCCACATTATGCTGTTTGAGAACACACTGCAGCATGGCTACAGTCAACATGTGCGACAATGTACAACTTTATTTCACTGATATAATGTACAGTTACTATTACATGTCATATTCTGTCCACATTATGCTGTTTGAGAACACATTGCAGCATGGCTACAGTCAACATGTGCGACAATGTACAACTTTATTTCACTGATATAATGTACAGTTACTATTACATGTCATATTCTGTCTACATTATGCTGTTTGAGAACACATTGCAGCATGGTGACAGTCAACATGTGCGACAATGTACTTTGAGTTTTGCTTTATTTTACACATTTTTTCCAATTGCAGCGCCCCCAACAGGCGCCATGGGGCGCTATAGAGCTTTTTTGTCCAGCCGCCTCATTACATACTGCAGTCTTGTTTTGGTACTGCTTTGAGTTTTGCTTTATTTTACACAACATTTTTTCTAATTGCAGCGCCCCCAACATGCGCCATGGGGCGCTATAGAGCTTTTTTGTGCTTATTGGTCCAAGATAGTTTTTTGTAGGTACTGCCCTGTTCTACAATTCAGCTGAGTTTCGTGAGTCTGTGGGCAAAACTGTGGTGGGGCTGTTCCACTGAAAAATTCAAGGGGGCGCTATAGAGCAAATTTGCCCCAAGTCCAAGGCCTTGACAACATCCACACCAAGTTTGAGGTGGATATGATCAATATTGTCCGAGCTGCACGCCATCTCGTAAAAGTGGTGTTTTTTTTCGTCACTAGGAGGCGCTATGAAAATCACAGAATATTTTTGTGGAAATGTATTTTAGGCCAGACTGCCATTATATATTTAAAGTTTGGTGAAGATTGGAGAATTTTTCACAAAGTTATAGCACTTTGAGTTTTATGGCAAAATGGAGAATTTCGTGGCCCCGCCCCTCTGACATAGTACATCAAAAAGTTATGATTTTGATAACTTTTCATCGTCAAAGCCTCATGAACCCATGTGCCAAGTTTCAAAAGGATTGGACGAAAGCCCTAGGAGGAGTTCGTTCAAATACGCCCCCTTCTCAACAGTTCGAAACACAAAAAATGGTGATTTTCATGCTTAAATATCTCACTTCCTGTTAATTTTACAAATTGCTCCAAGAGACTTTTTTGTAGGTCTTGTGATGCCCCATAAATCAGCTGAGTTTCATAACTCTGTGTTCAAAACTGTGGCGGGGCTGTCCCAAAGAAAAATTCAAGGGGGCGCTATAGAGCGCTTTGCCCCGCCCCCTCATTAATTATGCAGCCGAATTGTGCATCACATTGGTCTTAACAACCCCAACAAGTTTCAGACAGCTGTGACAAAGTATATGATAGCCGAACAGTTTTGCCTGAAAATCAACCAAAAAGTCAATGGAGTCTGGTTTTTCGGTGAAAAAAAAGGCAGCTTCCACTTTGACGCGCCGTCACGGCCACGCCCTTTTATGAAAAGTTGAAATTATTTCTCAGATGTCAAGTCCAAGGCCTTGACAACATCCACACCTAGTTTGAGGTGGATATGATGAATATTGTTCGAGCTGCACGCCATCTCGTAAAAGTGGTCTTTTTTGTCGTCACTAGGAGGCGCTATGAAAATCACCGAATATTTTTGTGGAAATGTATTTTAGGCCAGACTGCCATTATATATTCAAAGTTTGGTGAAGATTGGAGAATTTTTCACAAAGTTATAGCACTTTGAAATTTTATGGCAAAATGGAGAATTTCGTGGCCCCGCCCCTCTGACATAGTACATCAAAAAGTTATGATTTTGATAACTTTTTATCGTCAAAGCCTCATGAACACACACGCCAAGTTTCAAAAGGATCGGACGAAAGCCCTAGGAGGAGTTCGTTCAAATACGACCCCTGGAAATGACCAAAAAATCACAAAAACGTGAACTTTGACCCAAAATGGCCGCCGTACCCTTTACCGAAACCCGGGTCACCAAGAGACTTTTTGGTGCGTCTCGATATGTTTCATACACCCTCCAAATCCCATCCGCGTGGATGAAACAGTGTCCGGGGGCTCCTCCGACAACCGAAACCTAGGTGGCGCCGTAGAGCCATTTCTGTACGCTCGTGCGCGAGACCCCCAAAATACGAAATTTTACGCCCAACTTTGGGGGGGTACGCAAAGTTTCATGAGTTTTTGGGGATATTAAAGCCTTGAAAAAGGCAATTCATTGGGTGGAAGAAAAAGGAAAATAATAAAAAAAAAAAATAATAAACATTTGAAATACAATAGGGCTTCGCACGGTTTCCGTGCTCGGGCCCTAATTAAAGCTGCAAGCAGCGATGGTCGGGCCCTCGCATATGTGCGCACGTCGAAATGTGCGCACGTCGAAATGTGCATAATATCGTTCTTTATAACATCGGTCTTAATAACCACAAGAAGTTTCAGACAGCTCTCATAGACTCAGATCTGGCCTTCAGGAGTCATGTGCGACAATGTACAACTTTATTTCACTGATATAATGTACAGTTACTATTACATGTCATATTCTGTCCACATTATGCTGTTTGAGAACACATTGCAGCATGGCTACAGTCAACATGTGCGACAATGTACAACTTTATTTCACTGATATAATGTACAGTTACTATTACATGTCATATTCTGTCTACATTATGCTGTTTGAGAACACATTGCAGCATGGCGACAGTCAACATGTGCGACAATGTACTTTGAGTTTTGCTTTATTTTACACATTTTTTCCAATTGCAGCGCCCCCAACAGGCGCCATGGGGCGCTATAGAGCTTTTTTGTCCAGCCGCCTCATTACATACTGCAGTCTTGTTTTGGTACTGCTTTCAGTTTTGCTTTATTTAACACAACATTTTTTTCTAATTGCAGCGCCCCCAACATGCGCCATGGGGCGCTATAGAGCTTTTTTGTGCTTATTGGTCCAAGATAGTTTTTTGTAGGTACTGCCCTGTTCTACAATTCAGCTGAGTTTCGTGAGTCTGTGGGCAAAACTGTGGTGGGGCTGTTCCACTGAAAAATTCAAGGGGGCGCTATAGAGCAAATTTGCCCCAAGTCCAAGGCCTTGACAACACCCACACCAAGTTTGAGGTGGATATGATCAATATTGTCCGAGCTGCACGCCATCTCGTAAAAGTGGTATTTTTTGTCTCCACTAGGAGGCGCTATGCAAATCACCGAATATTTTTGTGGAAATGTATTTTAGGCCAGACTGCTATTATATATTCAAAGTTTGGTGAAGATTGGAGAATTTTTCACAAAGTTATAGCACTTTGAAATTTTATGGCAAAATGGAGAATTTCGTGGCCCCGCCCCTCTGACATAGCAAATCAAAAAGTTATGATTTTGATAACTTTTCATCGTCAAAGCCTCATGAACCCATGTGCCAAGTTTCAAAAGGATCGGACGAAAGCCCTAGGAGGAGTTCGTTCAAATACGCCCCCTTCTCAACAGTTCGAAACACAAAAAATGGTGATTTTCATGCTTAAATATCTCACTTCCTGTTAATTTTACAAATTGCTCCAAGAGACTTTTTTGTAGGTCTTGTGATGCCCCATAACTCAGCTGAGTTTCATAACTCTGTGTTCAAAACTGTGGCGGGGCTGTCCCAAAGAAAAATTCAAGGGGGCGCTATAGAGCGCTTTGCCCCGCCCCCTCATTAATTATGCAGCCGAATTGTGCATCACATTGGTCTTAACAACCCCAACAAGTTTCAGACAGCTGTGACAAAGTATATGATAGCCGAACAGTTTTGCCTGAAAATCAGCCAAAAAGTCAATGGAGTCTGGTTTTTCGGTGAAAAAAAAGGCAGCGTCCACTTTGACGCGCCGTCACGGCCACGCCCTTTTATGAAAAGTTGAAATTATTTCTCAGATGTCAAGTCCAAGGCCTTGACAACATCCACACCTAGTTTGAGGTGGATATGATGAATATTGTTCGAGCTGCACGCCATCTCGTAAAAGTGGTGTTTTTTGTCGTCACTAGGAGGCGCTATGAAAATCACCGAATATTTTTGTGGAAATGTATTTTAGGCCAGACTGCCATTATATATTCAAAGTTTGGTGAAGATTGGAGAATTTTTCACAAAGTTATAGCACTTTGAAATTTTATGGCAAAATGGAGAATTTCGTGGCCCCGCCCCTCTGACATAGTACATCAAAAAGTTATGATTTTGATAACTTTTCATCGTCAAAGCCTCATGAACACACACGCCAAGTTTCAAAAGGATCGGACGAAAGCCCTAGGAGGAGTTCGTTCAAATACGACCCCTGGAAATGACCAAAAAATCACAAAAACGTGAACTTTGACCCAAAATGGCCGCCGTACCCTTTACCGAAACCCGGGTCACCAAGAGACTTTTTGGTGCGTCTCGATATGTTTCATACACCCTCCAAATCCCATCCGCGTGGATGAAACCGTGTCCGGGGGCTCCTCCGACAACCGAAACCTAGGTGGCGCCGTAGAGCCATTTCTGTACGCTCGTGCGCGAGACCCCCAAAATACGAAATTTTACGCCCGACTTTGGGGGGGTACGCACATTTTCATGAGTTTTTGGGGATGTTAAAGCCTTGAAAAAGGCAATTCATTGGGTGGAAGAAAAAGGAAAATAATAATAATTAAAGCTGCAAGCAGCGATGGTCGGGCCCTCGCATATGTGCGCACGTCGAAATGTGCGCACGTCGAAATGTGCATAATATCGTTCTTTATAACATCGGTCTTAATAACCACAAGAAGTTTCAGACAGCTCTCATAGACTCAGATCTGGCCTTCAGGAGTCATGTGCGACAATGTACAACTTTATTTCACTGATATAATGTACAGTTACTATTACATGTCATATTCTGTCCACATTATGCTGTTTGAGAACACATTGCAGCATGGCTACAGTCAACATGTGCGACAATGTACAACTTTATTTCACTGATATAATGTACAGTTACTATTACATGTCATATTCTGTCTACATTATGCTGTTTGAGAACACATTGCAGCATGGCGACAGTCAACATGTGCGACAATGTACTTTGAGTTTTGCTTTATTTTACACATTTTTTCCAATTGCAGCGCCCCCAACAGGCGCCATGGGGCGCTATAGAGCTTTTTTGTCCAGCCGCCTCATTACATACTGCAGTCTTGTTTTGGTACTGCTTTCAGTTTTGCTTTATTTACACAACATTTTTTTCTAATTGCAGCGCCCCCAACATGCGCCATGGGGCGCTATAGAGCTTTTTTGTGCTTATTGGTCCAAGATAGTTTTTTGTAGGTACTGCCCTGTTCTACAATTCAGCTGAGTTTCGTGAGTCTGTGGGCAAAACTGTGGTGGGGCTGTTCCACTGAAAAATTCAAGGGGGCGCTATAGAGCAAATTTGCCCCAAGTCCAAGGCCTTGACAACATCCACACCAAGTTTGAGGTGGATATGATCAATATTGTCCGAGCTGCACGCCATCTCGTAAAAGTGGTATTTTTTGTCTCCACTAGGAGGCGCTATGCAAATCACCGAATATTTTTGTGGAAATGTATTTTAGGCCAGACTGCTATTATATATTCAAAGTTTGGTGAAGATTGGAGAATTTTTCACAAAGTTATAGCACTTTGAAATTTTATGGCAAAATGGAGAATTTCGTGGCCCCGCCCCTCTGACATAGTACAATCAAAAAGTTATGATTTTGATAACTTTTCATCGTCAAAGCCTCATGAACCCATGTGCCAAGTTTCAAAAGGATCGGACGAAAGCCCTAGGAGGAGTTCGTTCAAATACGCCCCCTTCTCAACAGTTCGAAACACAAAAAATGGTGATTTTCATGCTTAAATATCTCACTTCCTGTTAATTTTACAAATTGCTCCAAGAGACTTTTTTGTAGGTCTTGTGATGCCCCATAACTCAGCTGAGTTTCATAACTCTGTGTTCAAAACTGTGGCGGGGCTGTCCCAAAGAAAAATTCAAGGGGGCGCTATAGAGCGCTTTGCCCCGCCCCCTCATTAATTATGCAGCCGAATTGTGCATCACATTGGTCTTAACAACCCCAACAAGTTTCAGACAGCTGTGACAAAGTATATGATAGCCGAACAGTTTTGCCTGAAAATCAGCCAAAAAGTCAATGGAGTCTGGTTTTTCGGTGAAAAAAAAGGCAGCGTCCACTTTGACGCGCCGTCACGGCCACGCCCTTTTATGAAAAGTTGAAATTATTTCTCAGATGTCAAGTCCAAGGCCTTGACAACATCCACACCTAGTTTGAGGTGGATATGATGAATATTGTTCGAGCTGCACGCCATCTCGTAAAAGTGGTGTTTTTTGTCGTCACTAGGAGGCGCTATGAAAATCACCGAATATTTTTGTGGAAATGTATTTTAGGCCAGACTGCCATTATATATTCAAAGTTTGGTGAAGATTGGAGAATTTTTCACAAAGTTATAGCACTTTGAAATTTTATGGCAAAATGGAGAATTTCGTGGCCCCGCCCCTCTGACATAGTACATCAAAAAGTTATGATTTTGATAACTTTTCATCGTCAAAGCCTCATGAACACACACGCCAAGTTTCAAAAGGATCGGACGAAAGCCCTAGGAGGAGTTCGTTCAAATACGACCCCTGGAAATGACCAAAAAATCACAAAAACGTGAACTTTGACCCAAAATGGCCGCCGTACCCTTTACCGAAACCCGGGTCACCAAGAGACTTTTTGGTGCGTCTCGATATGTTTCATACACCCTCCAAATCCCATCCGCGTGGATGAAACCGTGTCCGGGGGCTCCTCCGACAACCGAAACCTAGGTGGCGCCGTAGAGCCATTTCTGTACGCTCGTGCGCGAGACCCCCAAAATACGAAATTTTACGCCCGACTTTGGGGGGGTACGCACATTTTCATGAGTTTTTGGGGATATTAAAGCCTTGAAAAAGGCAATTCATTGGGTGGAAGAAAAAGGAAAATAATAATAATTAAAGCTGCAAGCAGCGATGGTCGGGCCCTCGCATATGCGCGCACGTCGAAATGTGCGCACGTCGAAATGTGCATAATATCGTTCTTTATAACATCTGTCTTAATAACCACAAGAAGTTTCAGACAGCTCTCATAGACTCAGATCTGGCCTTCAGGAGTCATGTGCGACAATGTACAACTTTATTTCACTGATATAATGTACAGTTACTATTACATGTCATATTCTGTCTACATTATGCTGTTTGAGAACACATTGCAGCATGGCGACAGTCAACATGTGCGACAATGTACTTTGAGTTTTGCTTTATTTTACACATTTTTTCCAATTGCAGCGCCCCCAACATGCGCCATGGGGCGCTATAGAGCTTTTTTGTGCTTAATGGTCCAAGATAGTTTTTTGTAGGTACTGCCCAGTTCTACAATTCAGCTGAGTTTCGTGAGTCTGTGGGCAAAACTGTGGTGGGGCTGTTCCACTGAAAAATTCAAGGGGGCGCTATAGAGCAAATTTGCCCCAAGTCCAAGGCCTTGACAACATCCACACCAAGTTTGAGGTGGATATGATCAATATTGTCCGAGCTGCACGCCATCTCGTAAAAGTGGTATTTTTTGTCTCCACTAGGAGGCGCTATGCAAATTACAGAATATTTTTGTGGAAATGTATTGTAGGCCAGACTACCGTTGTATATGAGAAGTTTTGTGAAGATTGGAGAATTTTTCACAAAGTTATAGCACTTTGAGTTTTATGGCAAAATGGAGAATTTCGTGGCCCCGCCCCTCTGACATAGTACATCAAAAAGTTATGATTTTGATAACTTTTCATCGTCAAAGCCTCATGAACCCATGTGCCAAGTTTCAAAAGGATTGGACGAAAGCCCTAGGAGGAGTTCGTTCAAATACGCCCCCTTCTCAACAGTTCGAAACACAAAAAATGGTGATTTTCATGCTTAAATATCTCACTTCCTGTTAATTTTACAAATTGCTCCAAGAGACTTTTTTGTAGGTCTTGTGATGCCCCATAACTCAGCTGAGTTTCATAACTCTGTGTTCAAAACTGTGGCGGGGCTGTCCCAAAGAAAAATTCAAGGGGGCGCTATAGAGCGCTTTGCCCCGCCCCCTCATTAATTATGCAGCCGAATTGTGCATCACATTGGTCTTAACAACCCCAACAAGTTTCAGACAGCTGTGACAAAGTATATGATAGCCGAACAGTTTTGCCTGAAAATCAGCCAAAAAGTCAATGGAGTCTGGTTTTTCGGTGAAAAAAAAGGCAGCGTCCACTTTGACGCGCCGTCACGGCCACGCCCTTTTATGAAAAGTTGAAATTATTTCTCAGATGTCAAGTCCAAGGCCTTGACAACATCCACACCTAGTTTGAGGTGGATATGATGAATATTGTTCGAGCTGCACGCCATCTCGTAAAAGTGGTGTTTTTTGTCGTCACTAGGAGGCGCTATGAAAATCACCGAATATTTTTGTGGAAATGTATTTTAGGCCAGACTGCCATTATATATTCAAAGTTTGGTGAAGATTGGAGAATTTTTCACAAAGTTATAGCACTTTGAAATTTTATGGCAAAATGGAGAATTTCGTGGCCCCGCCCCTCTGACATAGTACATCAAAAAGTTATGATTTTGATAACTTTTCATCGTCAAAGCCTCATGAACACACACGCCAAGTTTCAAAAGGATCGGACGAAAGCCCTAGGAGGAGTTCGTTCAAATACGACCCCTGGAAATGACCAAAAAATCACAAAAACGTGAACTTTGACCCAAAATGGCCGCCGTACCCTTTACCGAAACCCGGGTCACCAAGAGACTTTTTGGTGCGTCTCGATATGTTTCATACACCCTCCAAATCCCATCCGCGTGGATGAAACCGTGTCCGGGGGCTCCTCCGACAACCGAAACCTAGGTGGCGCCGTAGAGCCATTTCTGTACGCTCGTGCGCGAGACCCCCAAAATACGAAATTTTACGCCCGACTTTGGGGGGGTACGCACATTTTCATGAGTTTTTGGGGATATTAAAGCCTTGAAAAAGGCAATTCATTGGGTGGAAGAAAAAGGAAAATAATAATAATTAAAGCTGCAAGCAGCGATGGTCGGGCCCTCGCATATGTGCGCACGTCGAAATGTGCGCACGTCGAAATGTGCATAATATCGTTCTTTATAACATCGGTCTTAATAACCACAAGAAGTTTCAGACAGCTCTCATAGACTCAGATCTGGCCTTCAGGAGTCATGTGCGACAATGTACAACTTTATTTCACTGATATAATGTACAGTTACTATTACATGTCATATTCTGTCCACATTATGCTGTTTGAGAACACATTGCAGCATGGCTACAGTCAACATGTGCGACAATGTACAACTTTATTTCACTGATATAATGTACAGTTACTATTACATGTCATATTCTGTCTACATTATGCTGTTTGAGAACACATTGCAGCATGGCGACAGTCAACATGTGCGACAATGTACTTTGAGTTTTGCTTTATTTTACACATTTTTTCCAATTGCAGCGCCCCCAACAGGCGCCATGGGGCGCTATAGAGCTTTTTTGTCCAGCCGCCTCATTACATACTGCAGTCTTGTTTTGGTACTGCTTTCAGTTTTGCTTTATTTAACACAACATTTTTTTCTAGTTGCAGCGCCCCCAACATGCGCCATGGGGCGCTATAGAGCTTTTTTGTGCTTATTGGTCCAAGATAGTTTTTTGTAGGTACTGCCCTGTTCTACAATTCAGCTGAGTTTCGTGAGTCTGTGGGCAAAACTGTGGTGGGGCTGTTCCACTGAAAAATTCAAGGGGGCGCTATAGAGCAAATTTGCCCCAAGTCCAAGGCCTTGACAACACCCACACCAAGTTTGAGGTGGATATGATCAATATTGTCCGAGCTGCACGCCATCTCGTAAAAGTGGTATTTTTTGTCTCCACTAGGAGGCGCTATGCAAATCACCGAATATTTTTGTGGAAATGTATTTTAGGCCAGACTGCTATTATATATTCAAAGTTTGGTGAAGATTGGAGAATTTTTCACAAAGTTATAGCACTTTGAAATTTTATGGCAAAATGGAGAATTTCGTGGCCCCGCCCCTCTGACATAGCAAATCAAAAAGTTATGATTTTGATAACTTTTCATCGTCAAAGCCTCATGAACCCATGTGCCAAGTTTCAAAAGGATCGGACGAAAGCCCTAGGAGGAGTTCGTTCAAATACGCCCCCTTCTCAACAGTTCGAAACACAAAAAATGGTGATTTTCATGCTTAAATATCTCACTTCCTGTTAATTTTACAAATTGCTCCAAGAGACTTTTTTGTAGGTCTTGTGATGCCCCATAACTCAGCTGAGTTTCATAACTCTGTGTTCAAAACTGTGGCGGGGCTGTCCCAAAGAAAAATTCAAGGGGGCGCTATAGAGCGCTTTGCCCCGCCCCCTCATTAATTATGCAGCCGAATTGTGCATCACATTGGTCTTAACAACCCCAACAAGTTTCAGACAGCTGTGACAAAGTATATGATAGCCGAACAGTTTTGCCTGAAAATCAGCCAAAAAGTCAATGGAGTCTGGTTTTTCGGTGAAAAAAAAGGCAGCGTCCACTTTGACGCGCCGTCACGGCCACGCCCTTTTATGAAAAGTTGAAATTATTTCTCAGATGTCAAGTCCAAGGCCTTGACAACATCCACACCTAGTTTGAGGTGGATATGATGAATATTGTTCGAGCTGCACGCCATCTCGTAAAAGTGGTGTTTTTTGTCGTCACTAGGAGGCGCTATGAAAATCACCGAATATTTTTGTGGAAATGTATTTTAGGCCAGACTGCCATTATATATTCAAAGTTTGGTGAAGATTGGAGAATTTTTCACAAAGTTATAGCACTTTGAAATTTTATGGCAAAATGGAGAATTTCGTGGCCCCGCCCCTCTGACATAGTACATCAAAAAGTTATGATTTTGATAACTTTTCATCGTCAAAGCCTCATGAACACACACGCCAAGTTTCAAAAGGATCGGACGAAAGCCCTAGGAGGAGTTCGTTCAAATACGACCCCTGGAAATGACCAAAAAATCACAAAAACGTGAACTTTGACCCAAAATGGCCGCCGTACCCTTTACCGAAACCCGGGTCACCAAGAGACTTTTTGGTGCGTCTCGATATGTTTCATACACCCTCCAAATCCCATCCGCGTGGATGAAACCGTGTCCGGGGGCTCCTCCGACAACCGAAACCTAGGTGGCGCCGTAGAGCCATTTCTGTACGCTCGTGCGCGAGACCCCCAAAATACGAAATTTTACGCCCAACTTTGGGGGGGTACGCACAGTTTCATGAGTTTTTGGGGATATTAAAGCCTTGAAAAAGGCAATTCATTGGGTGGAAGAAAAAGGAAAATAATAAAAAAAAAAAAAATAACATTGAAATACAATAGGGCTTCGCACGGTTTCCGTGCTCGGCCCTAAAAATAATAAACATTTGAAATACTAGCTTCGCACGGTTTCCGTGCTCGGGCCCTAATTAAAGCTGCAAGCAGCGATGGTCGGGCCCTCGCATATGCGCACGTCGAAATGTGCGCACGTCGAAATGTGCATAATATCGTTCTTTATAACATCGGTCTTAATAACCACAAGAAGTTTCAGACAGCTCTCATAGACTCAGATCTGGCCTTCAGGAGTCATGTGCGACAATGTACAACTTTATTTCACTGATATAATGTACAGTTACTATTACATGTCATATTCTGTCCACATTATGCTGTTTGAGAACACATTGCAGCATGGCTACAGTCAACATGTGCGACAATGTACAACTTTATTTCACTGATATAATGTACAGTTACTATTACATGTCATATTCTGTCTACATTATGCTGTTTGAGAACACATTGCAGCATGGCGACAGTCAACATGTGCGACAATGTACTTTGAGTTTGCTTTATTTACACATTTTTTCCAATTGCAGCGCCCCCAACAGGCGCCATGGGGCGCTATAGAGCTTTTTTGTCCAGCCGCCTCATTACATACTGCAGTCTTGTTTTGGTACTGCTTTGAGTTTTGCTTTATTTACACAACATTTTTTAATTGCAGCGCCCCCAACATGCGCCATGGGGCGCTATAGAGCTTTTTTGTGCTTATTGGTCCAAGATAGTTTTTTGTAGGTACTGCCCTGTTCTACAATTCAGCTGAGTTTCGTGAGTCTGTGGGCAAAACTGTGGTGGGGCTGTTCCACTGAAAAATTCAAGGGGGCGCTATAGAGCAAATTTGCCCCAAGTCCAAGGCCTTGACAACATCCACACCAAGTTTGAGGTGGATATGATCAATATTGTCCGAGCTGCACGCCATCTCGTAAAAGTGGTATTTTTTTCTCCACTAGGAGGCGCTATGCAAATCACGAATATTTTTGTGGAAATGTATTTAGGCCAGACTGCTATTATATTCAAAGTTTGGTGAAGATTGGAGAATTTTTCACAAAGTTAT
>ML240619.1:0-12500 GCA_004119915.2 Collichthys lucidus | reverse complement strand
AGAAGACCTCCACCACACCAACAGGTCACGATAGTTTATGAAAAGTGCAAAATCACGGTGTGTGTGCAGAAAGCAGCGCTGGTCCTGGTAAGGTCACTGCAGTGTCGGTAATGGGTAATAAGGTGTGCATGGTTAATACACACACACTGAGGAAAGAGAGAGAGAGATCTACAAATAATATATTTTGCATATATTTATACAAGCGACACAGAGATAAAGTCAAACAAACATGAATGCAAAGTTGCGTGCAAACATGTTCAAAATGCATGCATGCATGCATACATACATACATATACACACACACACACACACACACACACACACACACACACACACACACACACACACACACACACACACACACACACACGTTCTTCCATTCACATTCACTAATGTCCAATAGCAGTTACCCAAATGTTTGTAGCATGTGCTCCATCCTTGTTACCTGGGTAAAATGGTGACTGTCAAACAGGAAGTGAGAGGATCCAATCTGATTTATAGGTGGGAGGAACCTGGACTGTACTAAGTGAGGTAGAGTAGAGGGGGCGTACTGTTATTTGTGACTTTGCTCTCCCTCTAACATGTCTGCATTAATGCCAGTTTAACACTCAGGTTGCAGTTCTAGTCTGTCGCCACTAGAGGACGAGATATACAGTATCAAGGTGCTTTGCTGCCCTCCTGTGGTCACAGTGTTGAACTGCAACACATTGAATTAGTAAAAACAACGTCACCGCTAAATTGTTGTACTTCCAGTAAATTCTTTCAAAATAAATTATATTATATTTTCTCGTGGTTACTGTCATCTTCACAGAGTGCCGGACGGTTCACTATCATGACGACTACGACGTGCAAGCTAAGGTGACAGAAAGAGGGATCTGCGGGCCAACAATCAATAATCCAACAAGATGAAGATTTATCTTCAAACACAACAGGAAGTAAACAACGACTACAAACATCCGATCAATCTCCACCTCCACCTGTAACAGAGGCTACAACAGGTGTTTCTTGATAGTGCAGTATTGAAAATCTTATTTTGAAAGTCATTACCGGAAGTGATAGCATGGTATCGTTGACGGTAATTAACACCGAGCTTGTAGTTCCTTCTAAAATGTGGCACTGTGCTGCCCTCCTGTGGCCACAACAGCGAACTGCAACACACAGTAAAAAACAGCGTCACCGCTAACTCATCGTGCTTCCGGTGATTACTTTCAAAATAAAGTGACGGCGTCGATGCTACATAAATCAATCTCACATAATTGATTATTCTTATGCGGTTATTGTCATCTTTACCGTGTGTCAGACGGTAGACTATCAAGAGACAACAACGACTACACGCAGCGTAACAATGGAGGTAGAGGAATTTGTCGGCTGCTCGTCCGTTAGCGTGTTAGTAAGGCTATACGTCGTCTATGTAGTGGAGGAGCTCGCGATGTTTCTAGACTGACAATGATGATTTCAGGAGCATTTCTTTCAGTTCACGTCGTATTGCTTAGACATCAGGATTTATGACTACAAGGTTGGTATCAGTCTAATTATTTTGCTCCATACGTATGTTTGTCACTGTGGCATGAAAATAGATTATTTCATGGGAACAAGCAGAAAGCTGAAGAACATTGTAAACAATATTTATTTAAACTGTGAAACAGGATCGATATGTGCCATAATCCACACCAACGCACTGTGAGTGTTCTGTTATCGGCTGCTTCTCTCGACTTTACGTCAGTGCTGTGTGTAACACTCTTTCTCTTGACTGTGTGAATTATTGTAAAATCTGTAGGGGCAAGGGGGACCTGGGGTGGCAACCGTAACAATAAAAGGACTCTTCATGTTTTTTTAGGTCAAATCTGATCTTGTGAATCTTTTAAAGGTGGGAATTTCAAAGAAAAACTTTTGTCAGCGTTGCTGCTCCAGCCCCTGCTATCCCCTGTTGTGTTTTCAGTGTATGAATCATGGCAGCTGTTTCCCACTGCACTGTGGTTGAGCGTCTTGTATTTACTGTACTGTGTGTGTTGTGTAGTGAGTGGGTAGAATAGCAGCGACGTCTTCTTGTGGTCAAAGATTTGGTTTGTAAAGCGAGCACAGCCGGGGATGCTCTGTGCCTTTGTTGTGATGTATTTCTGTGTGTGTCCGTCTGATTGGTTGTATCAGGGTTGCGAGTGTGCAGAGTGAACCGGGTCAGCAGAACCTCCTGATCCAGCCTCCGTTAGGAAGAAAGCGCGGCCTCAGACAGGTGCGGGCAACTTTGTGTTTCATGTGCATTAATTTTTTCTGATGAAATCTAGAAGATGAATTTCTTCTCTTCTGTTTTTATAAGTTAAGAAGTGACATTAGACGACTTTTATTGTGAAGTTGGCAGATTTATGGCAGTATGATTTTTAAATTAATTTAAGGTACCTTAAGATCTTTCTGAATAAATAGTTTTTTACATTATTGTTGTTGTAATAACAAGGTGCTTAACTGTGACTTTCCTGCAGCTGCGACGCCCCCTGCTGTCCATCCCAAAGAACGAACCACGCGGCCGATCCGGCGCGAGGCTTTTAACGACCCGCAGGAGCATCCAGCCCAAGAACAAACCACTGGGTAACAGCACACCATCAGCAGCCTCCGTGTGTGTGTGTTAGTGACCAGAGTGTAGAAAAGTGATGATGAAGCATGCTCGTCTGTCTGTCTCAAACTAAAACAAAAGGTTATTTCACTGAAAAAGACTCACCCTGCACTTCAGATCAACACACAACGAGCCAAATCTAGACATGAAACATCATCATTCAGAAAATCCAATATTTACTGTGTGTGTGCTGACTTGAACTGACCCGTCCTCCCCATTCACGACCTCTGTCTTTGTTCCAGTATTGTTTGTTTGTCACCAGACTGACTCTTCTCACTCTGTTCTGTCTCATTGTTTTGAAATAAAGAAACTTTATTGGACTGTGAAGGTGAGACCCTTTAACCCTTCCTCTCCACCCTGCGGCCCGTCCCCTTTAATCTGCAACCTCTCCCGATAGGGTGCTCTGCATGTCTGTCTTGCATCCCCACCCGGTCCCTGCCTTACCTCTTCCTGTCCCATCCCTGCCTCCACTCTCTTTAGTGGCTGCTGTATGTTAGGAAGTCGCTAGCCGGCGCTGTCAGGTCTGTTTTGACCATGTGCACATGCTTTTGTGCCTGCAGCGCACGGAGACCAGAAGAGGTCCGTCACCTTCACAGAGAATCAAGGCCAGCAGCCGTCCACACCCGGCGCTATGGAGCCGACGGCTGAAGCCAGGAAGGCAAGTCCAGCGCTTTCTAAGTCCCCGACACTGGAAGTGCCGTCCGCCTCGTCAGCCACGGTCACCGCAGACCTGCACGGCCCGGCTAACGCACAGGTAGGACCAGCAGAGAGAGGACTGGAGCACGGGATGAGACAATATGTTTGATCCTGATCATCATGTGGCTGGATACCAATAAAATATGGAGTAGAATTATGAATACAGTGTGTTAAAGGTCCAGTGTGTCTGTACTTCTACAGAATATCGCAGAAATGTTAATATAATCTTCATAAGACACCTGAAAATAAGATTAAAATGAGATGTTTTGGAGTCCGCCATGTTGCACTGCCATGTTTCTACAGTATCCCAAAAACCAGCTCTAGCTCCGCTCTTAGACAGGAGAGGGTGAGGTGAGGGGTTTGCAATCCGCACCTACACCACGAGATGCCACTAGATCTGACACACCGGACCTTCAAATAATAACATCATGTGATACGTTTACTGCGGATATTTTTTTAATTCAACACTAGACGAGTGTGTGATTGGCTGATGCTTCTGTGTTTACGAGTGAACGGCCAATCACGCGACTTTGCCAATTGATCCCAAACTTTTGATCTGATCAACTTTAGGACCTGCCAAAAACAACATGCCAGCGGAGTTTAAACAAAAATCTCTGTTGTTTTTTTATGATATTTGAATGTGTGTGTGACGCGGCTCTAAGTGTCGCAGCTGAATCTACAGGATCTGAAGTGTGTCGTCACCCAGGTCCCTCCGGCCATCAGCAGTAAGGACAAGAGAGAGCAGTGGGGACTCCGCAGCAGCCTCTCCCCTCCTCCCTCCATCTCCCGCCCCTCCACCCCGACACCTCCCTCCCGAACCTGCTCCCCGCTGCCCCTCTCCCGAACCTGCTCCCCTCTCCCCTTATCCCGCACCTCCTCCCCTCTCCCTCCACCACTCCCGGTGCTGGGCACAGCCCCGGCTCCAGGTCCTCCTCCGCCACCGCCTCTTCCTCCCCTCCTGCCTCCTCCTCCACCGGGGCCGCCCAGGATCAGAGAGAGCCCCGGGGACGAGGACACGACGGCACTCCTTCCTCGCAGCGACACCCTGCTGCAGCTCAGCGAGGACGACGGCACCGAGAACCCGCTCCTCACCCCGCTGCTGTCCCCTCCCTCGCCTCGCCACACACCCCGGCGCTCACCCCGACGCTTACCTCTGCCCCTCTCCCCTGTCGACCTGGACCTGGATGAGTCCCACGTGTGAGAGGATTGCTTTTTTCTATCTGTAGCCATACAGAAACCTGCAGGGTACGGATAAACACACCTGCCTCTTCACGTGCAACAACCCACGACTTTACTCCATGGTTTGTGTTTCCCCGTCAGCTTCGCCCTCAAGCTAAACTGCTCTCTCCTCGGTGTACTTCTAAATCACAGCTACAGACCCCAAAGGGTTGAATGTAAACTTTAAACTTTAGCAGTGATCTACCTTACTGCTCGTCACACTGGTCCATCCTGAGATCAAAGATTTATTTTTGAATTATATTTATGTTATACAAAGTCTTGAAGCTGGTTAATACTCAATTATCAAAGAAGATATTAAAGGATTAAAGCTACATTTAAAGTAAAAGAGTCTATATTGCAGAGATCTATATGAAAGGGGGACATGCAGAGCTTATAAACAGTGCAGAGCCATTCTGACGCTATCGGTGATGTGAGAAATGTCTTTTTATAAAATATATGAAACATTTTATGTTTTAGAATTTGATTACGAGCCAGAACCTGGAGTTAGATTAGAAATTAAAGACAGGAGCTGTTTTTAAAGCTAAAGCTCGTTTTAATAGATTTCTCCTACGTGTCGTCTGGAAAACACATCAGGTGACGTCAGGTTGAGTTCAGCTCAACTTCTCTGCCGCAGCTCTGGATCCTGTTGTACATTTATATGTATTAAATGATGAATCTATTTGATTTGGGTATTATATAAATATTTATAGT
This sequence comes from Collichthys lucidus, assembly GCA_004119915.2. Lineage (NCBI taxonomy): Eukaryota > Metazoa > Chordata > Actinopteri > Sciaenidae > Collichthys > Collichthys lucidus. Next base: position 7,270 of record ML240619.1, on the reverse strand, counting down.
AGATAAACACCTACACAGAATATTTAATATAAAAAGCTATTAAATTGTAAACATGTATAAATACTGATGCTGGAGAGCCCCTTTAAATGAAGTGTGTATCTATGGACGTGTTCAGTCTGTCTTGTTTATTAGATTTTTTCACAAAACAGCGCTGGCTCGTCAAACATGTCCCTGTGTGTGTCGTGAATATTTAATTTGTGACCAAAGACTGTATCTTCATGTCGTGTTTCTGGAGTCAAAAATCTCTGAAATCCTGTTTCCTGCTGACGTTTTGTTGAAGCGATGCAGTACATGCCGTAGACCTCATCGTCCATTTCATGCCTTAACAGAGAAATATCAATATATATTAACGTCTGTCAGTATCAACAGTTTATACCTCCAAATTTCAAACTGTGGGCACGATGTGACAAAAGATCTGGACATCCATTCATCTCAAACTGTCTGTAAACGTGCTGCTTTCTTTACAGGTCATCATGTTAATGATAATTACAATAACAATGATGTTTAACTGAAACAGGATCGATATGTGCCATAATCCACACCAACGCACTGTGAGTGTTCTGTTATCGGCTGCTTCTCTCGACTGTACGTCAGTGCTGTGTGTAACACTTTTTCTCTTGACTGTGTGAATTATTGTAAACATTTGGGTGCATAAAGATTGTGTTATGGAACAGAGACAAAATATTTAACTTGTCTTCTTAATAAAAAAAAATCCTGTTTCTAGCTAATTTAAGACCCAAAATGTTTGTCGTCTTGTCCTCTGAATCTGTCTAGTTTAATTTGTTAGGATGCATAACATATCCATAAAACACAATACTTCAGTCAGAGGGTCGGTGAACTGTTGGATCTGAGTTCCCTTCAATGTAATGTGTCTGTGTCAAATTATGTCTTCTTTGTGCAAAGTTAAGAGTATTATCCTGTATATCAGAATATTTCTGGAATATCTAAAAGTTTAAATAAATATTGTTTACAATGTTCTTCAGCTTTCTGCTTGTTCCCATGAAATAATCTACTGACATATTGATGCTTTGCTCATTAAAGGTGCAGGGAAAGGTCGGTAAATAGATGAGTAGTTCAAACCTTAAAATGTCTGTTTTCATGCCACAGTGACAAACATACGTATGGAGCAAAATAATTAGACTGATACCAACCTTGTAGTCATAAATCCTGATGTCTAACCCAAGCAGCAACCTCTGTGAAGCCAGGTTCTCGTCAGATATACAGCTGGATTTGAACACTCCACCTTCAGGCTCGTGTATCAGCGCCTTGCTGTCCTGCTGAGCTATTCACTGACACACACGCGTTAAAATAATAAAAAATCTGCAGTGTAAGGATGAACCAATGTGTCAACCAACGAACCTTGTGTCAACATTGATGGAGTTGCTATGATAAATGTAAATGGTTCAGTAAGAGACCCAACAGAATTTTGAGGACTGTGTCCAAAAGAAAGAGTGAAAACCACAAAGACAATAATATGTGTTTAGATGCACCATGTAAGATGGTGATCTAAAAACTATCCACCTGTTTGTGGTGGAGCACGGGTGTAGTTCCTCACGGTGACCACTGGAGGGCACTAATGGCGCACACTGTCAGTGTGTGTCCGTTTATACAGGTGATCAGTGTTAATATCTGAATTATTCCAACTGAATAATGTGTTGTAGAGACGTGAGTACTTTAAAACAAATATTAATATATGTATTAAATATAATATATTAAAACAATGAATGTCTCTGTAAATGTCTAATTCCTTTCAGACTGATTACATTCTGAACCTGCCTGATACGGACTACAGTCTTTGTCGCCCTCTAGTGGTCATGGTGTGAAACTGCAACATTAAATCAGTAAAACTAACGTCACACACACATGATAGGATACTGTATTTCCGGTAAGTTCTTTTAAAATAAAGTGACCAAAACAAAAAGAAAACACGAAATTAAGAATTAAGAAATGGTTCTGAAATTAAAATTGCCGGTCCAGAAAAGATTAGTTGCGAGCTCCTCCAGCACCTACGGTACGTGAGAGACAGGCGACGAGCAGCTCTGCTAACATGCTAACGAACGAGTAGCCCGCAGATCCCTCCTTCTGTCACCTTAGCTTGCACGTCGTAGTCGTCATGATAGTGAACCGTCCGACACTCTGTGAAGATGACAGTAACCACGAGAAAATAATAAACTATGTGAGACTCTTGCGTGACGAGTACGACGTCACTTTATTTTGAAAGTATTCACCGGAGGTTGGTAAGTTAGCGGTGACGCTGTTTTTACTAATTCAATGTGTTGCAGTTCAACAATGTGACCACAGGAGGGCAGCAAAGCACCTTGATACTGTATATCTTGCCCTCTAGTGGCGACAGACGAGAACTGCAACCTGAGTGTTAAACTGGCATTAATGCAGACATGTTAGAATACTATCACTTCCTGTCCACATTCAAAATAAAAGGTTCCAAAGCAATACGACGTGAACTGAAAGAAATGCTCCTGAAATCATCATTGTCAGTCTAGAAACATCGCGAGCTCCTCCACTACATAGACGACGTATAGCCTTACTAACACGCTAACGGACGAGCAGCCGACAAATTCCTCTACCTCCATTGTTACGCTGCGTGTAGTCGTTGTTGTCTCTTGATAGTCTACCGTCTGACACACGGTAAAGATGACAATAACCGCATAAGAATAATCAATTATGTGAGATTGATTTATGTAGCATCGACGCCGTCACTTTATTTTGAAAGTGATCACCGGAAGCACGATGAGTTAGCGGTGACGCTGTTTTTACTGTGTGTTGCAGTTCGCTGTTGTGGCCACAGGAGGGCAGCACAGCGCCACATTTTAGAAGGAACTACAAGCTCGGTGTTAATTACCGTCAACGATACCATGCTATCACTTCCGGTAATGACTTTCAAAATAAGATTTTCAATACTGCACTATCAAGAAACACCTGTTGTAGCCTCTGTTACAGGTGGAGGTGGAGATTGATCGGATGTTTGTAGTCGTTGTTTACTTCCTGTTGTGTTTGAAGATAAATCTTCATCTTGTTGGATTATTGATGAGCTGCAGTCAAATAAAATAAGGAACAGCTGATGTTTGTTGGCCCGCAGATCCCTCTTTCTGTCACCTTAGCTTGCACGTCGTAGTCGTCATGATAGTGAACCGTCCGGCACTCTGTGAAGATGACAGTAACCACGAGAAAATAATAAACGATGTGACGATTCTTACGTCACTTTATTTTGAAAGAATTTACTGGAAGTACAACAATTTAGCGGTGACGTTGTTTTTACTAATTCAATGTGTTGCAGTTCAACACTGTGACCACAGGAGGGCAGCAAAGCACCTTGATACTGTATATCTCGTCCTCTAGTGGCGACAGACTAGAACTGCAACCTGAGTGTTAAACTGGCATTAATGCAGACATGTTAGAGGGAGAGCAAAGTCACAAATAACAGTACGCCCCCTCTACTCTACCTCACTTAGTACAGTCCAGGTTCCTCCCACCTATAAATCAGATTGGATCCTCTCACTTCCTGTTTGACAGTCACCATTTTACCCAGGTAACAAGGATGGAGCACATGCTACAAACATTTGGGTAACTGCTATTGGACATTAGTGAATTTGAATGGAAGAACGTGTGTGTGTGTGTGTGTGTGTGTGTGTGTGTGTGTGTGTGTGTGTGTGTGGTGTGTATATGTATGTATGTATGTGTAACATAGTTAAATAGGTCTGAGTTAAATCCAGCTAAATGGGACAACTACGCCACCTGCTGTTAAAAAGGTTCGCCTGCATGAATGCTAAAAGCAAGGGATTGTGGGTAGTCCTCAAGCGATGAAGGACTTATAAGGAGGTAAACGTGTCTGTAGATGTCCGTGGGCAAAACAATGTTAAATTACGTTATAACTTTATATAAGTTCAGCTGGCTTCACTTGGCTAAGTAGTGTGTGGTTTAGAACATTTTCGCCATGTTTTCATTAAGTTGACTATATGTTTTTCATGTGTTTTGTCGAGTAATATTATGTGTAGCTAGCAGTTGTTAACTTCGTGTCGTGTCGTGTTGTCGTCTCTCCAGACAGAGGCGCTGTTGCCCACGGGATGAGATCTACCTCCTTTTATACTTTTTTGTTATGTATGCAGGTATGTACAGTACGTTGTCCTATGATGCGATCTTGAAATATGTAAATGAGTTGACCGAGTGATGTTGCTGGTTGTTCACCAAAGTGTTTTGTACTGTATGTGTTATTTCTAACTATGTAAAATAGGTAACAGTCCAGAGTATATTTGCATATTGCATGCCTTGTCGTAATGTTTTATTGATTGCCCGAATGTAATCCACTATACGATCACTATTTCTTTATTGTATTTTACTGAGTGTATAAGATGTATTAAGTAGTCCTCAAGCGATGAAGGACTTATAAGGAGACAGAGGCGCTGTTGCCCATGGGATGAGATCTACCTCCTTTTATATTTTTTTGTTATGTATGCAGATGCAGATGTGAATAAACCTGCTGATACCACAAGCCAGGCCAGTTCCTGAAGGTTTCATTTTAGAAGGAAGACATCCCACAAGGGTTACATTGGTGCCGTGACTCGTCCATGACCACGCCGGACCGGGCGGATGTCTTCACTGCATCATTTTGGAACTGCATATCTTTTTTTTCTATATATTAGACTGTAAGGACTATTTGTTTCACTGCTTTTATATTCCATTGGAACTGTCATTTCATTTAAAGGGGGAATTTTGCTAGCAAGTATGAGTTTCAGCAGATTTGGGGCCTCTGATATGACGCCTTTTGGTGTTGGTAGGGGTAGAGGGATGCATAGCACACCTGTCCCATTTTCCCTAGGTAACCATGATGACACAACTTATGGTAATGACACTGTGCATAGCCCCTTAAGATGTAAGGATGTAGTGGTGCCTCAAAGCCAACCTACAGTTGAGTCGCATCCACCTCAGTCTACTAGCACGCCAGACCCAAACCCACCTCCTGTAGATGTGAAGTTAGTTGACCAAATGAGCTCTATTGTGCAGCAGATAGGACAGCAGCTAGCTGATAGCATTATGTCACACCTCAACGCATCAAACCCCATAGCTGCTGTGCATGTAAGTCATGAAGACACGTGTAATAAAAAGGAGCCATCCCCTAGCCACACACTAGACCTCTCCCAAGTCCAGCTGGTCACTCAGAGAGCAGTTAAAGACCCACCTGTGTTCCGAGGGGAGAACTCAGAGACACTGTCTGTTGATGAATGGGAGGACTTGATGAAGAACTACATCAGAAAAAGTGGCATTCAACTGGACAATCAAGCTGAGGAGATTCTCATGCATCTGAGAGGCAGAGCAAAAGATGTGGTGAGATTTGGAATAAGAAACGGTGAGATTGATGTCCAGTCTAACCCTCAGGCCATCTATGGACTCCTGCGCAAACATTTCAGTTCTAGCCATAGCTCCTCTTTGCCCCTTGCTGATTTTTATTCCACCTTGCCAAAAGAACAAGAGGATCCATATGAATATTGGCTCAGACTGAACAGAGCTGCCGATGTTGCTGCAGATTGTCTCAAAGAGCAGGGCAAGATGTTTGACAACCCCACTATTGAGGTCACACGCATGTTCATCAGGCAGTGCCCCAATAGAAATTTAGCTCTTACCTTTAGGTCCAAGACAATTGATAAATGGTCGGCTCGTGAGGTTCAGGAAGTGTTAGATGAATACCATCTAGAGAAGGGACTCAAGTCTTTTGCAGAGAGAAATAGCAGAATCAACATAAATAAAGTTGAGATTGGCCCAAATGCTACTCTAGTTTCAGATGTCCCAGACCAGACAAAAAATGTGAGCCAAGACACCTCTGCTCTAGAGAGGCTAATAGGGATGCTTGAGAAGGTGTTGCTTCAAGGCTCAGGACATGCTCAGGCCAACAGAAAGCCACGTTACGACAGACTTCCGAAAATTGAGGGGTTAAATGACATGCCATGTTCAGTATGTAAAGACAGCTCTCATTCTGCCCTCACACACTGTCAAGAGAACAGGCTGTGTTTCGTGTGTCACTTACCTGGCCATTCAAGACGCAACTGCCCAGAGGGAAGACGTCCTGTTTTTTCTGGCCAGCAGGGAAACTGAATGGTCTGCGCGAAGGGGAGGGCAGCGCAGATCAAGTGAGTGAACCTCCCACTCTGGATTTGACAGACATTGATGATTATGAGTCATTGTATCACGCCTGTAGCAGCGTTGTGCCACTACAGAAAACACTGATCCTGCAAAACCTACAGAAACTTACAAAGACTGATAGCCTATTCTACACAAATGTGACTGTTGATAATGGACATGTTTTCAATGCACTAGTGGACAGTGGATCTATGGCATGCACAATAAGTGAAACAGTTGATGCAAAACTTTCACAGTCAACCCCAGACATTGAAAAAAATCGGCTGCGGACTTTGTCATTGTTGGTTGTGGTGGTCACCTTGTCACACCTTCTGCCATGTATGATCTCACTACATCTGTTTATGGCTATAAGGTTGTAATTCCTGTTCTAGTTGTGCCAGGCCAAACTGATGAAATGATCCTCGGCAGCAATGCCATCAAATGGCTAATTTCACAAATGAAAGAGACTGTTAGCGATGAAAACACCTCATCTCCACTAAACAGTGCACAGAATGATGAACTGCCCCATCTCGTCTCTTTGCTGTCCAAGTCAGAAGGCAGCACAGTAACAGTCAAAATTGGAACGGCCAAACTCAAAAGAAGTGTCACTCTGCAGCCAATGTCTGAACATTTGGTGTGGGCAAAACTGCCTACATTGGATGTTTCTGCAGTGGGGAGTACAGTCATCATCGAACCCACCCAATGCAAGACCAGACCTGCTCAAATTCTGGTAGGGAGAGTTGTCACTTCCTTATGGGGAGATGGCTGGGTTCCTGTCAAAATAGTAAATCCCACAGAGAAGCCGCTCACCCTTAAGAGGAATGCTAAGGTTGCAGATGTGTCCCCCTGTCTTTCTGTGCAGGACTTACCTGAACCAGACCGTGTCCAATCCAGTACACAATACACGCAGGGCTCATCACCTGCACAGAGATCAGAGGAGGAGATAACACGCATCTTGAGTGACATGGGCTTGCAGGATTTGGACCTCTCCTCATGTGAAGTCTCCCTTGAGTGGAAGGATAAACTGCTGCAGATTATTGAGCAGTATGAGTCCACCTTTTCAAGACATAAAATGGATTGTGGCGAGGCAACAGATTTTGTCCACAGAATTCGCTTGGTGGACGACAAGCCCTTCAGACTT
>ML240617.1:0-50869 GCA_004119915.2 Collichthys lucidus | reverse complement strand
GTAATGCTAACTGCTATTGCATCAGTGTTAACATGTGCATGCTAACATGTTAATGCTAACATGCTAATGTTAACATGCTAATGCTAACATGCTAATGTTAACTGCTAGCGCATCAGTGTTAACATGTGCATGCTAACATGCTAATGTTAACATGCTAATGCTGAAATGTTAATGCTAACATGCTACTGCTAACATGCTAAAGCTAACTGCTAGCCCATCAGTGTTAACATGCTAATGCTGACATGCTAATGTGAACATGCTAATGCTAAGATGCTAATGCTAACTGCTAGCGCATCAGTGTTAACATGCTAATGCTAACATGCTAGTACTAACATGTTAATGTTAACATGCTAATGCTAACGTGCTAATGTTAACTGCTAGCGCATCAGTGTTAACATGCTAATGTTAACTGCTAGCCGTCAGTGTTAACATGTTAATGTTAACATGCTAATGCTACCTGCTAGCTCATCAGTGTTAACATGCTAATGCTGACATGCTAATGTGAACATGCTAATGCTAACATGGTAATGCTAACTGCTATTGCATCAGTGTTAACATGCGAATGCTAACATGTTATGTTAACATGCTAATGTTAACATGCTAATGCTAACTGCTAGCGCATCAGTGTTAACATGCTAATGCTAACAGAACCCCAGCAACAGCCCACTCGTCACTCTCAAAATTTCTTTTCTAGTACTGAATTTGCTGAGCAGTGTCAGTAATAATGCATGGGGGCGACAGGGCCAGAGTCAGGCACACTCAAAATTTCTTTAGAAATTTTCTAGTTGAGTGTGCCTGAAAGTGCACACTATATGTTATCCACCGCGCTTATTCTTCTTCTTATTATTGAGTGTGCCTGAAAGTGCACACTATATGTTATCCACCGCGCTTATTATTATTATTATTATTATTATTATTATTATTATTCTTCCACCCTTTTTTTGGCTCGCTTCTCCTCCCAGAGTTTTTGTCACACACACACAAAACGGGTATCAAAACGACCGGCTTGGCCTGGACATGTGTGCTATGTCTTTTCTAAGAGATTCACGTGTTTTTCGCGAATTTATTCGCGAAAAACTGAGAATAATTTTTTTATAGTTTTGGGTCCCTACACGTTAATTGATCGACTACTCCCATCCACAGCCTCATTCACTCCCATGGTTTTTGAAGCAGAGAATTTACCAGAAGGAGCAGGGCGCACCTGTGCTTGCTCTGACTCTCGAGGCCAAAGTTTATACAATTTTCACCTGAAACTTGGCACAGACATTATACACACAATGAGCATTCTTCTGGTCATTTAGATTTTGGTTTCCAGGCATACCTTGAGGGTTTTTTGGCCCCTTTTCCAGGGGGATCATTCAGACATATACTGTGCATTTCAGTGAGACAGACACGCTGCATGAACACCTGTGTCTAATTAATGAGACCTGCAGCTCACCCAGGTTGCTTGGCAACTGCTTGAGGAGGAGGGGGGGAGGGGTCAGCAGACAAGCCGAGCGACAGCTTGAACTTGTCTGTGTTAAATGTGCGCACACAGACAGACAGACAGACACACACACACAGACACAGACAGTAACACACACACAGACAGTAACACACACACACACACACACACACATATATGTATATATATATGTATGTATGTACATGTTAGTGCTCTTTATTCAGAAAACCCTCATGCGTCGCGTCATTACTGTTAGCCACTAATATATGCCTGTTAGTTTTGCCTGTTAGTGGCGCCACCATTATTGTTTGCCACTAAGAATGAAATACATTATAATTGCTAACTTGGTAATGCTAACATGCGCTGGTGCAGGATTAACAGGATCTTGTACTATTACAATTTTTTTTTTTTTGAGATTCAACTCATTTAGAACATTTCTACAGACACAAGCATGCACACACACACACACACACACACACAGACAGACAGACAGACAGACGCGCACACACACGCACACACACAGACACAGACAGACAGACAGACACACGCACACACACACAGACAGACACACGCACACACACACACACAGACAGTCAGACAGACAGACAGACAGACACACGCACACACACACACACGCACACACACACACACACAGACAGTAACACACACACAGACAGATATACACACAGACACACTTTTAGGCTGTAAAGACATGCTATTTGCAAACATTAGCGACCAATGCTAAAATTAGTGCTAATTAACATTAGCCACTAGGAATTAAATACATGTTGATTGATGTTGATAACATGCTAATGCTAACATGCTAATGCTTACATGTTAATGTTAACTGCTAGCGCATCAGTGTTAACATGTGCATGCTAACATGTTAATGCTAACATGCTAATGTTAACATGCTAATGCTAACATGCTAATGTTAACTGCTAGCGCATCAGTGTTAACATGTGCATGCTAACATGCTAATGTTAACATGCTAATGCTGAAATGTTAATGCTAACATGCTACTGCTAACATGCTAAAGCTAACTGCTAGCCCATCAGTGTTAACATGTGCATGCTAACATGCTAATGCTAAGATGCTAATGCTAACTGCTAGCGCATCAGTGTTAACATGCTAATGCTAACATGCTAGTACTAACATGTTAATGTTAACATGCTAATGCTAACGTGCTAATGTTAACTGCTAGCGCATCAGTGTTAACATGCTAATGTTAACTGCTAGCCGTCAGTGTTAACATGTTAATGTTAACATGCTAATACTAACATGCTAATGTTAACATGCTAATGCTACCTGCTAGCTCATCAGTGTTAACATGCTAATGCTGACATGCTAATGTGAACATGCTAATGCTAACATGGTAATGCTAACTGCTATTGCATCAGTGTTAACACGTGCATGCTAACATGTTAATGCTAACATGCTAATGTTAACATGCTAATGCTAACATGCTAATGTTAACTGCTAGCGCATCAGTGTTAACATGTGCATGCTAACATGCTAATGTTAACATGCTAATGCTGAAATGTTAATGCTAACATGCTACTGCTAACATGCTAAAGCTAACTGCTAGCCCATCAGTGTTAACATGTGCATGATAACATGCTAATGCTAAGATGCTAATGCTAACTGCTAGCGCATCAGTGTTAACATGCTAATGCTAACATGCTAGTACTAACATGTTAATGTTAACATGCTAATGCTAACGTGCTAATGTTAACTGCTAGCACATCAGTGTTAACATGCTAATGTTAACTGCTAGCCGTCAGTGTTAACATGTTAATGTTAACATGCTAATGCTACCTGCTAGCTCATCAGTGTTAACATGCTAATGCTGACATGCTAATGTGAACATGCTAATGCTAACATGGTAATGCTAACTGCTATTGCATCAGTGTTAACATGCGAATGCTAACATGTTATTGTTAACATGCTAATGTTAACATGCTAATGCTAACTGCTAGCGCATCAGTGTTAACATGCTAATGCTAACAGAACCCCAGCAACAGCCCACTCGTCACTCTCAAAATTTCTTTTCTAGTACTGAATTTGCTGAGCAGTGTCAGTAATAATGCATGGGGGCGACAGGGCCAGAGTCAGGCACACTCAAAATTTCTTTAGAAATTTTCTAGTTGAGTGTGCCTGAAAGTGCACACTATATGTTATCCACCGCGCTTATTCTTCTTATTATTATTATTCTTACGCCCTTTTTTTGCATCGCATCTCCTCCCAGAGTTTTTGTCACACACACACAAAACGGGTATCAAAACGACCGGCTCGGCCGGGAATCGTGTGCTATGTCTTTTCTAAGAGATTCACGTGTTTTTCGCGAATTTATTCGCGAAAAACTGAGAATAATTTCCCATAAAGAATGAATGGGGAGGCCCAAAGAAAAATAAATTTCAACAGACATTTTCAACAATGAATTGCTCTGGCATACTTTCACCGAGAGACTTCATTTAAAAACTAAAAACGGAGGTATGCTTGCCTTCTCTTCATGGATTCACTACACTCATCGACAGCTTTTACCGTTTTTAAACTATCAAGGCTCAAAGTTGAGCAGGTTTTTAGTCAAATTTCTGGGTTTATAATGGGTGTGTATGTGGCGGAATGTTTTTGCTAGAGTGGATGACATCATCAGCTAGAGTGAGGAGCAGGGAGAAAAATCTGTGAAAAAATAAAACGTATTTCACTACCGTGGGCTCAAATGCTCCACTACAGACACCAAGTATACATAAAACGTAGGAAAATTCGAGGTAATCGCACTGATACCACTGTTGTAGCTGTCGCTCGTATAGTTTTGGGTCCCTACACGTTAATTGATCAACTACTCCCATCCACAGCCTCATTCACTCCCATGGTTTTTGAAGCAGAGAATTTACCGGAAGGAGCAGGGCGCACCTGTGCTTGCTCTGACTCTCGAGGCCAAAGTTTATACAATTTTCACCTGAAACTTGGCACAGACATTATACACACAATGAGCATTCTTCTGGTCATTTAGATTTTGGTTTCCAGGCATACCTTGAGGGTTTTTTGGCCCCTTTTCCAGGGGGATCATTCAGACATATACTGTGCATTTCAGTGAGACAGACATGCTGCATGAACACCTGTGTCTAATTAATGAGACCTGCAGCTCACCCAGGTTGCTTGGCAACTGCTTGAGGAGGAGGGGGGGAGGGGTCAGCAGACAAGCCGAGCGACGGCTTGAACTTGTCTGTGTTAAATGTGCGCACACAGACAGACAGACAGACAGACACACACACACACACACACACAGACACAGACAGTAACACACACACAGACAGTAACACACACACACACACATATATGTATATATATATGTATGTATGTACATGTTAGTGCTCTTTATTCAGAAAACCCTCATGCGTCGCGTCATTACTGTTAGCCACTAATATATGCCTGTTAGTTCTGCCTGTTAGTGGCGCCACCATTATTGTTTGCCACTAAGAATGAAATACATTATAATTGCTAACTTGGTAATGCTAACATGCGCTGGTGCAGGATTAACAGGATCTTGTACTATTACACTTTTATTCTTTTTTTTTTTAGATTCAACCCATTTAGAACATTTCCACAGACACAAGCATGCACACACACACACACAGACAGACACACACACAGACACACGCACACACAGACACTGAACAGACTCTCAGTAAACAGACCGACATCATTGTGTTCAAACAATAAAAATCTGCTGATCTACGATCAATACAGGCTGAGCTGCACACCTGGACAGGTGAGCTCAGCCTTGTTGCTTGGCAACCTCAAGCATGCCTTTGACTAACTTTATTGAAATCTGTGTATGATATCAGACTATCAAGACTACATTTTTAATGTCGGCCATTTTATCCTTGTCTCTCACAAACACATAGATAGAGAGACAGACACGCACACACACAGACACGCACACACAAACACACACACACACACACACACACACACACACAGACACACTGAACAGACGCTCAGTAAACAGATCGACATCATCGTGTTGAAACAATAAAACAGGCGGAACTGCACACCTGGACAGGTAAGTCTCAGGACAGTCTCAGGACAGTCTCTACAATCCTTTTACACTTTAAACTTCTCCCTTCTACTTGGCAACCTCAGCCTGCTTGAGGAGGAGAGGGGGGAGGGGCCAGCAGACAAGCCGAGTGGCAGCCATTTTTGTAGTTTTTGGCACTTCATTTAAACTTGTCTGTGTAAAATGTGCGCGCACACACACACACACACACACACACAGACACACTTTTAGGCTGTAAAGACATGCTATTTGCAAACATTAGCGACCAATGCTAAAATTAGTGCTAATTAACATTAGCCACTAGGAATTAAATACATGTTGATTATTAACATGGTAATGCTAACATGCTAGTGTTAACTGCTAGCGCATCAGTGTTAACATGCTAATGCTAACATGCTAATGCTAACATGCTAATGTTAACTGCTAGTGCATCAATGTTAACATGCGCATGTTAACATGTTAATGCTAACATGCTAATGCTAACATGCTAATGTTATCTGCTAGCGCATCTGTGTTAACATGCTAATGTTAACATGCTAATGCTAACATGCTAATGCTAACATGCCAATGTTAACATGCTAATGCTAAGATGCTAATGTTAACTGCTAGCGCATCAATGTTAACATGCTAATGCTAACATGCTAATGCTAACATGCTAATGCTAAAATGCTAATGTTAACTGCTAGCGCATCTGTGTTAACATGTGCATGCTAACATGCTAATGTTAACATGCTAATGTTAACATGCTAATGCTAACATGCTAATGTTAACATGCTCATGCTAACTGCTAGCGCATCAGTGTTAACATGCTACTGTTACATGTTAATGCTAACATGCTAATGCTAACATGCTAATGCTAACATGTTAATGTTAACATGCTAATGCTAAGATGCTAATGTTAACTGCTAGCGCATCAATGCTAACATGCTAATGCTAACATGCTAATGTTAACTTGCTAATGCTAACATGCTAATGCTAACTGCTAGCGCATCTGTGTTAACATGTGCATGCTAACATGCTAATGTTCACATGCTAATGTTAACATGCTAATGCTAACATGCTAATGTTAACATGCTCATGCTAACTGCTAGCGCATCAGTGTTAACATGCTAATGTTAACATGTTAATGCTAACATGCTAATGCTAACAGAACCCCAGCAACAGCCCACTCGTCACTCTCAAAATTTCTTTTCTAGTACTGAATTTGCTGAGCAGTGTCAGTAATAATGCATGGGGGCGACAGGGCCAGAGTCAGGCACACTCAAAATTTCTTTAGAAATTTTCTAGTTGAGTGTGCCTGAAAGTGCACACTATATGTTATCCACCGCGCTTATTCTTCTTATTATTATTATTATTCTTACGCCCTTTTTTTGCCTCGCTTCTCCTCCCAGAGTTTTTGTCACACACACACAAAACGGGTATCAAAACGACCGGCTCGGCCGGGAATCGTGTGCTATGTCTTTTCTAAGAGATTTGCGTGTTTTTCGCGAATTTATTCGCGAAAAACTGAGAAAAATTTCCCATAAAGAATGAATGGGGAGGCCTGAAGAAAAATACATTTCAACAGACATTGTAAACAGTGAACAGCTCTGGCATACTTTCACCGAGAGACTTCATTTAAAATTTAAAACGGAGGTATGCTTGCCTTCTCTTCATGGATTCACTACACTCATCGACAGCTTTTACCGTTTTTAAACTATCAAGGCTCAAAGTTGAGCAGGTTTTTAGTCAAATTTCTGGGTTTATAATGGGTGTGTATGTGGCGGAATGTTTTTGCTAGAGTGGATGACATCATCAGCTAGAGTGAGGAGCAGGGAGAAAAATCTGTGAAAAAATAAAACGTATTTGACTGCCGTGGCCTCAAATGTACCACTACAGACGCAATTTATACATATAAACGTAGGAAAATTTGTCGTCTCACTCACAATCGCCTGTCAAAGCTGTCAGCCTCATAGTTTTGGCGTAACAGACAAAGATGCGCCACCAACACCCATCCACAGCCCCATAGACTGCTATGTTAAAACGGCTGGACTTTTTATGGAGCAAAGCAGAAGTAACCTTTCTCTCTCTTGCTCTTAAGGACACATTTCTTTATTTATCGACACCAAACAAATATGTAAAACGATCAGGAAGGTCTCATGTTGCTTGTGGTTAAGTCGGTTCAATGATTGGAGATACGGTTCTGTTTAGAAATCCTTCCTTTTCGAGAGGAGGTCTCAGCATTTTCTCTCAATTTCTAAGTGACATAACTGCAGTAACTGCTGGTTACAGTTGGTCCTGGTTGCTTGGCAACCTTCGTCTGCTTCAAGAGGAGAGGGGGGAGGGGCCAGCAGACACAGACACACACAATAGCTGCTAACAAGCAACTATTGATCTTCTGCGTGTTTCATGGCATTATTATACACACACACACACACAGTAACGCAGACACACACACACACACACACACACAGTAACATAGACACACATGTAACCCAGATAAAAAACAGGTGTATTAAAAAGGTATATTTTATATCTAAAAGAGAGAGAGAATATGTGAGTTAAAAGACTGTCAAATTCATGAAGAAAAGACTATTTGTGGTTATTCTTGTAGAAAAACTAGGGGAACTTTAATTTGAAAGGGATGAGTTGTGGTCCCGATCTGTCATACAGTCGGAGGAGCAGACGCAGTCTGTAATCCCACCTGACGCAGGTTCACATTTCGCCGTAGCCTCTAGAAGGAGCAAGAGGAAGCATGTTCTGGACACGGTCTTAATGTCAGGACGGAGAAAACATAAAAGTGGATAAACTGGAAAAAAGTGATTTAAAAACTCGGACAAAACCAAAGGAGGAATCTCCCCGGACGACCACGATCTGCAGGAGTGCAGTTGGAGGATTCGCTCGGGTGGAGAATCGCAGCGGTGAGAGATCGTCCTGCTGTGCTAATGCTAAGTGCTAAAACGCTAATTCTACAAGCTAAACGGCTAACTCCGTGAGCTAAGTACTAGCTCAATGCTAATATCGGAGCGCTAGCTCCGGGGCTAATCAGCACTGCCAGTCACACCAAGCTCTGATGTAACAATTTTGTCTAGCTTTTACTTGAGTTATGGTGTGCCATGTGTGTGACTGTGAACATATTTGTTTATTTTAAGCACATTAATTTATGGTTTCTTACTGTGAACATTACAAGAGTTTACATTTTGGTTATTTGTGATAATTAATATGTTAATTGCTATGTTAATAGCATATATATATGTGATGGTACTGTTCGAAAAATAATCATTTGGTATCATAATATACTTTGAATTATTCACCTTTTGCTACTGAGAAATTGTGATCTTATTTTGCAATACAAGTTAGTTAAAGCACTTATCCTCTACATAATATAGAGACAATTTAAAGTGATTTATGTACAATAATTCATAATTTAAGATCTGAGAAATTGAAGAAATATGTTCTGATCCTACTTATTGTAGGTCAGGTTTTTAAGGGAACCCTTGGATTTGGATAGAGCCTGTCTGGAGGACGGAGCCAGAGAGAGACGTTGATGGCGAGCCGGACCCTGGAGGATCTTAGACGTACACCGTGAATTGAATCCTTTTGCTCACTTTTACACATACACACACACCCACACAACCGTGTGGCTGGACTGACACCTAAAGGGTGCACATATAGTGAAGTGAACAGAACAATAAGAAAAACCACACGCAGCTGCGAAAACCTTTATTTTGTTTGTTATTCTCTATACCTACCCGGGTAAGGCTGTTGTATGTATTTCATGTGTTTTATTATTCTCCCCAGCTTCATATTAAAATAGGGGAGCATTGTTCTCATTAACAAAAAGAGCCACAGTGTCGTGTCGTTCTTGTGCATCAGTTGGTTACACCTGGGCTCCGTAGTCGAATTTAAATCTTCTGTTTCTTATTCTGGCCATTAGTTAAAGTTATTATTATCATTACTAATACTTTTCTGCTTCAGAAGGGTTACACACACACACACACACACACACACACACACACACACACACACACACACACACACAGCAACACAGACACACACACACCCACTGATAACACTGTTGAAGCTGTCTCTGTTATAAATGTGTCTAAATATACATGTTAAAAATGACTATTTGAGGTGTGCTTTTTAAACACAGAACCCCGGCAACAGCCCACTCGTCACTTCCAAAATTTCTTTTCTAGTACTGAATTTGCTGAGCAGTGTCAGTAATAATGCATGGGGGCGACAGGGCCAGAGTCAGGCACACTCAAAATTTCTTTAGAAATTTTCTAGTTATTATTATTATTCTTCCACCCTTTTTTTGGCTCGCTTCTCCTCCCAGAGTTTTTGTCACACACACACAAAACGGGTATCAAAACGACCGGCTTGGCCTGGACATGTGTGCTATGTCTTTTCTAAGAGATTCACGTGTTTTTCGCGAATTTATTCGCGAAAAACTGAGAATAATTTCCCATTAAGAATGAATGGGGAGGCCCGAAGAAAAATAAATTTCAACAGACATTTTCAACAATGAACTGCTCTGGCATACTTTTACCGAGAGACTTCATTTAAAAACTAAAAACGGAGGTATGCTTGCCTTCTCTTCATGGATTCACTACACTCATCGACAGCTTTTACCGTTTTTAAACTATCAAGGCTCAAAGTTCAGCAGGTTTTTAGTCAAATTTCTGGGTTTATAATGGGTGTGTATGTGGCGGAATGTTTTTGCTAGAGTGGATGACATCATCAGCTAGAGTGAGGAGCAGGGAGAAAAATCTGTGAAAAAATAAAACGTATTTCACTACCGTGGGCTCAAATGCTCCACTACAGACACCAAGTATACATAAAACGTAGGAAAATTCGAGGTAATCGCACTGATACCACTGTTGTAGCTGTCG
Source organism: Collichthys lucidus (assembly GCA_004119915.2). NCBI lineage: Eukaryota > Metazoa > Chordata > Actinopteri > Sciaenidae > Collichthys > Collichthys lucidus. The sequence continues at coordinate 40,485 of ML240617.1, read as the reverse complement.
CTCGTATAGTTTTGGGTCCCTACACGTTAATTGATCGACTACTCCCATCCACAGCCTCATTCACTCCCATGGTTTTTGAAGCAGAGAATTTACCGGAAGGAGCAGGGCGCACCTGTGCTTGCTCTGACTCTCGAGGCCAAAGTTTATACAATTTTCACCTGAAACTTGGCACAGACATTATACACACAATGAGCATTCTTCTGGTCATTTAGATTTTGGTTTCCAGGCATACCTTGAGGGTTTTTTGGCCCCTTTTCCAGGGGGATCATTCAGACATATACTGTGCATTTCAGTGAGACAGACATGCTGCATGAACACCTGTGTCTAATTAATGAGACCTGCAGCTCACCCTGCTTGAGGAGGAGGGGGGGAGGGGTCAGCAGACAAGCCGAGCGACAGCTTGAACTTGTCTGTGTTAAATGTGCGCACACAGACAGACAGACACACACACACACACACACACACACAGACACAGACAGTAACACACACACAGACAGTAACACACACACACACACACATATATGTATATATATATGTATGTATGTACATGTTAGTGCTCTTTATTCAGAAAACCCTCATGCGTCGCGTCATTACTGTTAGCCACTAATATATGCCTGTTAGTTCTGCCTGTTAGTGGAGCCACCATTATTGTTAGCCACTAAGAATGAAATACATTATAATTGCTAACTTGGTAATGCTAACATGCGCTGGTGCAGGATTAACAGGATCTTGTACTATTACACTTTTATTCTTTTTTTTTTTTAGATTCAACTCATTTAGAACATTTCCACAGACACAAGCATGCACACACACACACACAGACAGACACACACACAGACACACGCACACACAGACACTGAACAGACTCTCAGTAAACAGATCGACATCATTGTGTTCAAACAATAAAAATCTGCTGATCTACGATCAATACAGGCTGAGCTGCACACCTGGACAGGTGAGCTCAGCCTTGTTGCTTGGCAACCTCAAGCATGCCTTTGACTAACTTTATTGAAATCTGTGTATGATATCAGACTATCAAGACTACATTTTTAATGTCGGCCATTTTATCCTTGTCTCTCACAAACACATAGATAGAGAGACAGACACGCACACACACAGACACGCACACACAAACACACACACACACACACACACACACACACACAGACACAGACAGTAACACACACACAGACAGTAACACACACACACACACACACACATATATGTATATATATGTATGTATGTACATGTTAGTGCTCTTTATTCAGAAAACCCTCATGCGTCGCGTCATTACTGTTAGCCACTAATATATGCCTGTTAGTTCTGCCTGTTAGTGGAGCCACCATTATTGTTAGCCACTAAGAATGAAATACATTATAATTGCTAACTTGGTAATGCTAACATGCGCTGGTGCAGGATTAACAGGATCTTGTACTATTACACTTTTATTCTTTTTTTTTTTAGATTCAACTCATTTAGAACATTTCCACAGACACAAGCATGCACACACACACACACAGACAGACACACACACAGACACACGCACACACAGACACTGAACAGACTCTCAGTAAACAGATCGACATCATTGTGTTCAAACAATAAAAATCTGCTGATCTACGATCAATACAGGCTGAGCTGCACACCTGGACAGGTGAGCTCAGCCTTGTTGCTTGGCAACCTCAAGCATGCCTTTGACTAACTTTATTGAAATCTGTGTATGATATCAGACTATCAAGACTACATTTTTAATGTCGGCCATTTTATCCTTGTCTCTCACAAACACATAGATAGAGAGACAGACACGCACACACACAGACACGCACACACAAACACACACACACACACACACACACACACACACACACACACACACACACACACACACACACACACACACACACAGACACACTGAACAGACGCTCAGTAAACAGATCGACATCATCGTGTTGAAACAATAAAACAGGCGGAACTGCACACCTGGACAGGTGAGTCTCAGGACAGTCTCAGGACAGTCTCTACAATCCTTTTACACTTTAAACTTCTCCCTTCTACTTGGCAACCTCAGCCTGCTTGAGGAGGAGAGGGGGGAGGGGCCAGCAGACAAGCCGAGTGGCAGCCATTTTTGTAGTTTTTGGCACTTCGTTTGAACTTGTCTGTGTAAAATGTGCGCGCACACACACACACACACAGACACACTTTTAGGCTGTAAAGACATGCTATTTGCAAACATTAGCGACCAATGCTAAAATTAGTGCTAATTAACATTAGCCACTAGGAATTAAATACATGTTGATTATTAACATGGTAATGCTAACATGCTAGTGTTAACTGCTAGCGCATCAGTGTTAACATGCTAATGCTAACATGCTAATGCTAACATGCTAATGTTAACTGCTAGTGCATCAATGTTAACATGCGCATGTTAACATGTTAATGCTAACATGCTAATGCTAACATGCTAATGTTAACTGCTAGCGCATCTGTGTTAACATGCTAATGTTAACATGCTAATGCTAACATGCTAATGCTAACATGTTAATGTTAACATGCTAATGCTAAGATGCTAATGTTAACTGCTAGCGCATCAATGTTAACATGCTAATGCTAACATGCTAATGCTAACATGCTAATGCTAAAATGCTAATGTTAACTGCTAGCGCATCTGTGTTAACATGTGCATGCTAACATGCTAATGTCAACATGCTAATGCTAACATGCTAATGTTAACATGCTCATGCTAACTGCTAGCGCATCAGTGTTAACATGCTACTGTTACATGTTAATGCTAACATGCTAATGCTAACATGCTAATGCTAACATGTTAATGTTAACATGCTAATGCTAAGATGCTAATGTTAACTGCTAGCGCATCAATGCTAACATGCTAATGCTAACATGCTAATGCTAACATGCTAATGCTAACATGCTAATGTTAACTGCTAGCGCATCTGTGTTAACATGTGCATGCTAACATGCTAATGTTCACATGCTAATGTTAACATGCTAATGCTAACATGCTAATGTTAACATGCTCATGCTAACTGCTAGCGCATCAGTGTTAACATGCTAATGTTAACATGTTAATGCTAACATGCTAATGCTAACAGAACCCCAGCAACAGCCCACTCGTCACTCTCAAAATTTCTTTTCTAGTACTGAATTTGCTGAGCAGTGTCAGTAATAATGCATGGGGGCGACAGGGCCAGAGTCAGGCACACTCAAAATTTCTTTAGAAATTTTCTAGTTATTCTTACGCCCTTTTTTTGCCTCGCTTCTCCTCCCAGAGTTTTTGTCACACACACACAAAACGGGTATCAAAACGACCGGCTCGGCCGGGAATCGTGTGCTATGTCTTTTCTAAGAGATTCGCGTGTTTTTCGCGAATTTATTCGCTAATTAATTTCCCATAAAGAATGAATGGGGAGGCCCGAAGAAAAATAAATTTCAACAGACATTTTCAACAATGAACTGCTATGGCATACTTTCACCGAGAGACTTCATTTAAAATTTAAAACGGAGGTATGCTTGCCTTCTCTTCATGGATTCACTACACTCATCGACAGCTTTTACCGTTTTTAAACTATCAAGGCTCAAAGTTGAGCAGGTTTTTAGTCAAATTTCTGGGTTTATAATGGGTGTGTATGTGGCGGAATGTTTTTGCTAGAGTGGATGACATCATCAGCTAGAGTGAGGAGCAGGGAGAAAAATCTGTGAAAAAATAAAACGTATTTCACTACCGTGGGCTCAAATGCCCCACTACAGACACGATGTATACATATAAACGTAGGAAAATTCGAGGTAATCGCACTGATACCACTGTTGTAGCTGTCGCTCGTATAGTTTTGGGTCCCTACACGTTGATTGATCGACTACTCCCATCCACAGCCTCATTCACTCCCATGGTTTTTGAAGCAGAGAATTTACCGGAAGGAGCAGGGCGCACCTGTGCTTGCTCTGACTCTCGAGGCCAAAGTTTATACAATTTTCACCTGAAACTTGGCACAGACATTATACACACGATGAGCATTCTTCTGGTCATTTAGATTTTGGTTTCGAGGCATACCTTGAGGGTTTTTTGGACCCTCTTCCAGGGGGATCATTCAGACATATACTGTGCATTTCAGTGAGACATACATGCTGCATCGAGCACCTGTGTCTAATTAAGGAGACCTGCAGCTCACCCAGGTTGAGGAGGAGGGGGGGAGGGGTCAGCAGACAAGCCACGCGACAGCTTGAACTTGTCGGTGTTAAATGTGCGCGCACACACACACACACACACACACACACACACACACACAGACAGTAACACACACACACACACCCTCACACACACACACACACACACACATATGTATATATATATGTATGTATGTACATGTTAGTGCTCTTTATTCAGAAAACCCTCATGCGTTGCGTCATTACCGTTAGCCACTAATATATGCCTCTTAGTTCTGCCTGTTAGTGGCGCCACCATTATTGTTTGCCACTAAGAATGAAATACATTATAATTGCTAACTTGGTAATGCTAACATGCGCTGGTGCAGGATTAACAGGATCTTGTACTATTACACTTTTATTCTTTTTTTTGAGATTTAACTCATTTAGAACATTTCTACAGACACAAGCATGCACACACAGACAGACAGACGCACACACACACACACACACAGACAGACAGACGCACACACACGCACACACAGACAGACAGACGCACACACACACAGACACAGACAGACAGACAGACACACGCACACACACACACACACAGACAGACAGACAGACACACGCACACACACACACACAGACAGACAGACAGACACACGCACACACACACACACACAGACAGTAACACACACACAGACAGATATACACACAGACACACTTTTAGGCTGTAAAGACATGCTATTTGCAAACATTAGCGACCAATGCTAAAATTTGTGCTAATTAACATTAGCCACTAGGAATTAAATACATGTTGATTGATGTTGATAACATGCTAATGCTAACATGTTAATGCTAACATGCTAATGCTAACATGCTAATGCTAACATGCTAATGCTAACATGTTAATGCTAACTGCTAGCGCATCAGTGTTAACATGTGCATGCTAACATGTTAATGCTAACATGCTAATGTTAACATGCTAATGTTAACATGCTAATGCTAACATGCTAATGTTAACTGCTAGCGCATCAGTGTTAACATGTGCATGCTAACATGCTAATGTTAACATGCTAATGCTGAAATGTTAATGCTAACATGCTACTGCTAACATGCTAAAGCTAACTGCTAGCCCATCAGTGTTAACATGTGCATGCTAACATGCTAATGCTAAGATGCTAATGCTAACTGCTAGCGCATCAGTGTTAACATGCTAATGCTAACATGCTAGTACTAACATGTTAATGTTAACATGCTAATGCTAACGTGCTAATGTTAACTACTAGCGCATCAGTGTTAACATGCTAATGTTAACTGCTAGCCGTCAGTGTTAACATGTTAATGTTAACATGCTAATGCTAACATGCTAATGTTAACATGCTAATGTTAACATGCTAATGCTACCTGCTAGCTCATCAGTGTTAACATGCTAATGCTGACATGCTAATGTAAACATGCTAATGCTAACATGGTAATGCAAACTGCTAGTGCATCAGTGTTAACATGCGAATGCTAACATGTTATTGTTAACATGCTAATGTTAACATGCTAATGCTAACAGAACCCCAGCAACAGCCCACTCATCACTCTCAAAATTTGTTTTCTAGTACTGAATTTGCTGAGCAGTGTCAGTAATAATGCATGGGGGCGACAGGGCCAGAGTCAGGCACACTCAAAATTTCTTTAGAAATTTTCTAGTTATTCTTACGCCCTTTTTTTGCCTCGCTTCTCCTCCCAGAGTTTTTGTCACACACACACGAAACGGGTATCAAAACGACCGGCTCGGCCGGGAATCGTGTGCTATGTCTTTTCTAAGAGATTCACGTGTTTTTCGCGAATTTATTCTGAGACATTTTCAACAATGAACTGCTCTGGCATACTTCCACCGAGAGACTTAATTTAAACTTCAAAACGGAGGTATGCTTGCCTTCTCTTCATGGATTCACTACACTCATCGACAGCTTTTACCGTTTTTAAACTATCAAGGCTCAAAGTTGAGCAGGTTTTTAGTCAAATTTCTGGGTTTATAATGGGTGTGTATGTGGCGGAATGTTTTTGCTAGAGTGGATGACATCATCAGCTAGAGTGAGGAGCAGGGAGAAAAATCAGTGAGAAAATAAAACGTATTTGACTGCCGTGGCCTCAAATGTACCACTACAGACGCGATTTATACATATAAACGTAGGAAAATTTGAGGCAGTCGCAGTGATACCACTGTTGTAGCTGTCGCTGGTATAGTTTTGGCTGCCTACGCGTTAATTGATCGACTACTCCCATCGTCAGCCTCATATACTCCAATGTTAAAAAGGAGGGACATTTTCTGAAGGAAGGCAGAAGTAACATTTCTCTCTCTTGCTCCTACGGGCACATTTCTTCATTTATCTACACAAACCGGCTATGTAGACGATCAGGAAGGTCTCATCGTGCCTCACGTTAAGCCGGTACAATGATTCGAGTTACGGTTTTGGCCTGAAATCCTTCCTGAAATCCAGGTGTTCCCCTGATTACAGTTGGTGCTGGTTGCTAGGCAACCTCAGCCTGCTTGAAGGTTAAACACGTCTGTGTAAAATGGCTGACAAAGATAGCAGAGCGTTAGCGCACGCACACACACACACTGTAACACAGACACACACAGACAGTAACACAGACACACACACACACTTTTAGTAGTTATTGGCACTTAAAGACAGAGATAGCAGAGCGCACACCCAGACAGTAACACAGACACACACACACGTGCGTGACACAGCGCGTTAGCGCTAGCTGTAAAGACATGCTATTTGCTAACATTAGCGACCAATGCTAAAATTAGTGCTAATTAATATTAGCCACTAGGAATTAAATACATGTTAATTATTAACATGCTAATGTCAACATGCTAATGTTAATTCTAACAGGTGCAGATTAGCTGCTGTTGATTAGGTCCTGGTTGCTTGGCAACCTCAGTCTGCTTCTATCTGCTTCTAGCTGCTCCTGTGTCTAAATAAACATGTTAAAAATGACTATTCGAGGTGTGCTTTTTGGATACAGACCCCCCAGCAACAGCCCACTCGTAGAGATGTATAGTAACGAAGTGGAACTACTTAAGTACTGTACTTAAGTACTAAAATGCAGTATCTGTACTTTTTTGGAGTATTATTTTTTCCCCCACCGTCCACTTTTACTGCTCTACATATTTTTGATGAATTTAATACTTTTACTCCGATACATTTTTCATGTGTTGAATCGTTACTCGTTACTATTGTAGCGTCCAGTCGGACATGTGATGAATGACGAGGCGATATTGAACAAACTGCATTTATTGCTGAACGGTTTGGTTCCAGGACTCGGTGACTGTCGGCCGGAACCACGCCAAAAAACCAACAGAATAGTCCTGGTCTCACATCAACCTCGCTTGTGCGCCGTACATCATACACCTGACTCACCCAGGTGCGCTCTCTCACCTGCTGCCCCGCCCCCTCCCTCTCGCATTCATTCAGACTCATTCACAGACCATGGAAAATCACAGAACTCTACCATAAACATTGTAACACTGTAACAAAAGAAGTTGTGCCTTAATAAATATTTGAAATAATATAAACAACAGTACTTGTACTTTTACTTTCAGTACTTGAGTAGCATTTTTTTTTTACATACTTCTACTTGCAATACTTAAGTACAAAACATTTTTAATGCTTTTGTACTTTCACTTAAGTATGGTGTTTAAAGAACACTTCAACTTCTACTCAAGTCAGTTTTTTGATATAGCACTTGTACTTGTACTCCACTCCATTACTCCAGTACTTTATACATCTCTGCCCACTCGTCACTCTCAAAATGTCTCTTAGTACTGAATTTTCTGAGCAGTGTCAGTAATAATGCATGGGGACGACGGGGCCAGAGTCACGCCCACTCAAAATTTCTTTAGAAATTGTCTAGTTGAGTGTGCGTGCAAGCCGCACACTATATGTTAAAACTCACTTGCTTTTTTTTTCCCCATTACCCCGAACTAAAAATCCAAACTTAGTGAGCCTCAGCGCTCCTGCTGGAGGGAATGTGGATCGGTTTCAGCAGACCATTTTCTGGACATGCCGTTACACAGGACTCACACAGGAGGCGGAACGGCAGCGGAACGGTAGTGCCACGGTAGTGGGGGTCAGTGCCGCGGTCCTTTGCCCGGCGTCATCTCACACCGGACGCTTTTCAGCCGCGGAACGGCAGCAGAGCGAGCCGTATGGAAGAATTATCCTATCTTTATTCAAGAGCGCACATTTTCAGTTTAAGGGCATGATTTTTCCTTCTCGTGCTCAGATTTATTGTCCTCGTGCTCACATTTTATGTTCACACTCAAAACTTATGTGCTCGCGCTCCAAACATGTCCTGTGCGCGCTCAGATCTAATGTGCTCGCGCTCAAAACATGTCTGCGCTCTCAGATTATTTCTGCTTGCGCTCAAAACATGTTCTCTGCGCTCTCAAATTTTTTCTGCTTTCGCACAAAGCAGCACGCCCTCTCAGGTTGAGGTGTCTGCACAGACTGAAGGATGTCCCGCCCTGCGCTTAAATTAGTGTGTTTCACCAGCCAATAGGGAGACAGCTAGAGTCTTGGGTGTGTTCATTCACGCTTTTTGGGCGCTTCGCAAGGGCGGGTATATGGTCGGTTCGTAAAACTGCCTTTCTTAAAAATACACCAATTTACTATACTAGCCAGCTATTTGAATCGTCACCTATTTAAGACGCTAGTTTATTTATGTATAATTAATCTTAAATAATCCTAAAAAGAGTTATCGTTGTTTAGACACAGTATGATTCCATTTATCGTAGACTGTTTCTAAATTTATATCAGCGGGATGTTTTGTATACTATAAATACACCTGAAAGCAAACCTGTGTTATGATAGCCGAGTGGTTAAGCACACCGCCACCTGTTGCATTTTGAACCATGGGACGCTGGTTCGCATCCCAGCTGTTGCACTCCTGCTGCATGTCATATTATGATTTTAAATTAAAATAACTGATGACTGTTACCGTAATATAATCCGTGTAATTCTCTTATTGTAACGTTCAACAAGAGACGGTGGGTGAATAGGCTAGGCTACGTGATTAAAAAGGTATAATATAAAATACTATGATGATAATGACTTGAGGATAACATTGGTAGCCTATTTACGATGTACAATGCTCAATGCGTCTACGTATATATATCTATAATTACTTCGGCGATGCCCCCTGACTAGGCATGATTAACCAATATTGATCCATATATAAGGCGGATTATAAAACGCACTACCCGCCCCTGCGAAGCGCCCAAAAAGCGTGAAGAAACACACCTAAGATTGGGCCAGACTCTAGCTGTCTCCCTATTGGCTGGTGAAACACACTAATTTAAGCGCAGGGCGGGACATCCTTCAGTCTGTGCAGACACCTCAACCTGAGAGGACATGCTGTTTTGTGCGAGAGCAGAAAAAAATTGAGAGCGCAGAGCACATGTTTTGAGCGCGAGTGCGAGCATAAAATGTGAGCACAAGGACAAAAACTCTGAACACGAGAAGGAGAAATCATGCTCTCAAACTGAAAATGTGCGCTCTTGAATAAAGATAATTCTTTCATAGAGCCGGCCGTTTTTACGCGAGATCACAATATCACGCGAGAATCCTGGACGTAAGCGAGACCCCGCGACAACAGTGTATAAAGAAAACAACAACAACAAACAGCTGACTTTGCTTCTCCGACGTGGAGGAGATTATAAAAAGCATCTGTTGTGTCATAAATGATTGTGTGTTGTTCCACTTCAACAAATAGTCTCTCATCGTTCATGTTGAGACCCTTGGATCGATCTTTGATCACCTGGTGCCACCGGTCATGACGTAACGTTGATGTGAAGTTGTAAAAAGCTACATGAACTGCGTATTGTGTTTTATTTTGAAAGGGGGCGGAAGTTTATTATGTTGATTCTGTGTCGGGTTTCCTGTCTGGTGCGCAGTGCTCTGTTGAAATTTCCAAGGTTCAGCCGCGGCTCGCGGTAAAAATAGAAATGAAGCAGAAAGCTCGCGCCGTGGCGCGGTAAGACGCTTCAGGGACGCTTCTGAGCCGAGTGGTGAGCTGAGTGCTCTCATTGACTAGACTGGCTTCTATTTGCTACGGTGACCGCGGCTGTACCGTGCCGCTTCTGTTCCGCGTCCGGTGTGAGTTGGCCTTTATATTAAGCCTTTCTGAAAAGAAGTTAGCTGCTCGGGTGCCTCCCCACTGAGACAGAGGGGGACATATAGTAGGACTGCTACACGTTGCGGTTTTAATGGTAAACTTGTGGATCACAGATTATATTTCTACCAGTATCTGCTACCTCCAAATCCAGGATAGAATTTAAAATCCTTATTCTTACCTTCAAATAGTTACATGGTCAGGTCTTAACTGCAATTGGTATTTAAATAACACATTTCTGGCCTCCAGACCACTCAAAGCAACACGTCACATCATACCATTTAGCATATGCTCAGAGCAAAGAAGTGATTTTTAAGTTTGTCTTGTTCTTTAAGAAGTGACAGGCTGCTTTTCCGCGGAATTTTAAGGAGAAGTGAAGACAACTGGAGCATACTACTAACTGTTACAGATGCTGGTTCAGTGTAAGGAATAACAGGAAGTATGGCCCACAGTACTTACGTAAGGTGCCATGGGACTTGTTACCTTTTCTCGAAGCTGCCTCTTTCCTCAATCTGCGCAGTTTCTCCAAAGATCTCATGACATCCTGCATCCTCTTCACGTCTGCCTGCTTCTTCCTGACCTCACAGAGAACAGCGTCTGCAGCCAGCTTCAGCTCCTGCTCCTAGTGCGCAACAAACAACAAATCATTAACAATCATTCTCAAGTTCCACACTGATCATGTCATTTTGTCAGAGCATGAGATGAGTTCATCTGAGTAATATGATAAAAATCCACAGAACTTGCAGACAATCTCTGTTTTTCAACTGCCACTCACCTCCATTGTTTTAGCGTGAAGGCAGAAATTTCTTAAAACCAAACCGCTCTGCCTCCATTAATTGGATGATCATGGTTCAATCCCCAGCTCCTCCAGTCGGCAAGTGTCCTTGGATACTGATACTGATGCAAGATACTGAACCCCAAATTTCTCCTGAAGGCTGCACCATCAGTGTATGAATGTGTGTGAATGAGATATGTAGTGTAAAAGTGCTTTGAGTGGTCAAAGACTAGAAAGGAGAAATAGAAGTACAGTCCATTTATCATATGGACTGATACCATTCACAGGATTTTCCCCAGAATATTGTTTGACACCTCCCTCTGTCAGCTGAGTATGTAAACAATGTAAACAATTTACAACACCTGCACCTGACCATGTTGTAGTCTCTGTACATGCCTGTTTCCCGTTTTTGCTTCTAGTACTTCTGTAATTATGTACACTACACTGTATTAGTACTTTCTGTAAATATGTACACTGAACACTGCTGCTGTAAAGTGAATTTCCCCGTTGTGGGATCAATAAAGTATTATCTTATCTTATCTTAAACAGGTGTGTGACTTCTTTTGGCCCTCCTCACATATACATACCCTTTTCTTCTCCTCTACATGGCGTATCTGCTTCATCCTCCATGTATCTATGTCAGCCTCTCTCGCAGAGATGCACTCCTCTTTCTGTTTCTCCTCCATCTGCAGTGATTTCCTGGCTCTCAGTCGCTGGGACCTCCTCCTAGCAACACCAGACAATTTACCTTTCCAGCTATCTAAACACCAACTGTCATTGAGGACTGTGAGCTTGTCCTGTAGTTGCCTCTTCACGTTTAAAGCCATTAAATAAGAGTCCATCCACACAGAGTCATTCTCGACGTTGTTCCTCAGAGTTTCACAGGACTTTGCCAGCTGTGAGACGAGCAGAGCTGCCGTGTAGAGAGCCTGTCTCCGCTCAGGAACACAGCAGGGCTGCTGCTGCTGTTTGCTTTGTAGGATCCTGGAGGTTTTGTCACTGCTTTGTATGAATCGTCTGAGCCACTGTTGATCCTGCTTCCCCTGAATGGCTGTTTTATCCTCAGGTCGTGTTCGGTCCTTGTCCTGCGGATGAAACAGAGGGCAGCCAAATGGAGCTCCACTCTCGAAGAAACCTTCATATCCATGCTGTTGTTTCAGACTGAAATCCAGCCCATACTCCTGAGGGAATGTTTGAAATGCTGAGCTGCTGTGTGTGTTTCCTGGAGCGGTGGGCACCATGTTAGGGAAGTGTCTGGGTTGTGGACAGGGGACAGATGGATCATATTCATACAGATAGGCTAAGCAAGGCTCTCCGAAAGCCACCCCTGCAGAAGACGGTGCGGGGAAATCGCACCTGAATCCGTACGGGCGACCACCGTACCCCTGTGAAGGTGCCCACCGTTGGGCGGTGGGATCCGGCTGTGTCGGCGGTTGTCCGTTAGCGCTGTATGGTGTCTCCAGATAGCCGCTTTTATAGACAGGAGGCTGCTGGTTGTCTGACTGAGGGCGGTGATATGTGTCGGCCATGTCGTGTACAAGAATCACCTTAATATAACAAACTTTCGGTCCGACACTAACACTAACGATGCTGCTGCTGCTGCTGCTGCTGCTGCTGCTGCTGCTGCTGCTTCTTCTTCTTGTTTTGATTGGCGGCTGGCATCCAGCTTATACATGCATTGCCGCCACCTACCGGACTGGAGTGTGGTACATTAGATGACAGAGAAAGAAATTAAATAAAAATTTTTAAAAATAAATATATACAAGTATATATTTATTTAAAAAAAAAAAAAACAGGGCTAATGGATAGGGTTATGTATATTTAACCCTATCCATTAGCCCTGTTTACCATGCTTACTCGCGTACCTCCCAATGTTTTCTGAACCTTGCAACACGCTACTGTGAAACTCACTTTTTCCCCTGCCTCTCTCTCTCTCTCTCTCTCTCTCTCTCTCTCTCTCTCTCTCTCTCTCTCTCTCTCTCTCTCTCTCTCTCTCTCTCTCTCTCTCTCTCTCTCTCTCTCTCTCTCTCTCTCTCTCTCTCTCTCTCTCTCTCTCTCTCTCTCTCTCTCTCTCTCTCTCTCTCTCTCTCTCTCTCTCTCTCTGGACATGTCTCATTAATGCATGTTACTAACCAAACTTCCCTTTTCTGTGCTCTGTCGTCCAGCAGGTTTTCGTGGATCGTGGCTGCTGCTATGATCCTGCACGACGTCCACTACACATATTAGTACTGTCATTATTACTACCATATCTGCTACTGTGGTCACTTTATCATTCATTGTGATTTATTGTCATTCTGTCAGTCATTGTAATTGTACAATATGTTTGTGTTGATTTGTCCTGTACACGTGACATCCATTGCACGTCTGTCCATCCTGGGAGAGGGATCCCTCCTCTGTGGCTCTTCCTGAGGTTTCTTCCACATTTTTTCCCTGTTAAAAGGGTTTTTTGGTGGACAAGTTACACACTCGAACCGAGGGTCTAAGGACAGAGAGCGTCACTCCCTGTACAGATTGTAAAGCCCTCCGAGGCAAATGTACTTTGTGACTTTGGGCTATACAAATAAAATTGATTTGATTTGATTCCTGCTTGTCAGAAAAACAAAAGCCTATGAAACATTAACTTAAGGCGCTCCAATGAGGCTGAAAATACTCGACTAAACACAAAGAAACCAAAGGACTAGACTAAGAAGTACAACAAAACATCACTCTTTCGAGGAAGGAAAACAATAGACACAAGAGCTATAATGCTAAGGCTATGAAAAAAGGCTTTGGTGCACGAGACAAAGGGAGACGCAGACAATATATACACCAGGTAATAGGGAACAGGTGGAAACAATCAGGGCGGGACAGGAAGGGGAGAGTTATCTATCAGTGTGACACTGCTTCATCAATGTCACATGTAGGGTGGTGTGACTTCCTTGTTCTTTGTGTGGAGACGTGTATACAGTTCACACACACACTTACAAGTGTATTTTAACATAGCACTGGCCTCAGTACCAGTCATCATAATATTATGTCAATAAGTTGTTTTTCAGAAAGTATTAGCAAACAGTGACCAATTTACACATGGATCAGACACAGATGAACATTAGCTCATTTGGAATTATCTTTCTGATCAGTGCAGACTCTTGGACAGCGTATGTGTGGTGTCATCCATAGGTTTCTGAAGAGACATTTTGAAGCTCAAAATCTGTGGTGCTGATCGCTGCCATGTTGGCTGTCCTGACTCTTCCCCCTTCCAGATATTCCCAAAATCAGCAAAGGTGTGCAGCATAACTTTAAGTCTTAATATAATGAAGAACAGGTGAGTTGTATAAAATTTCACCCTCAGTACAGTTGTCATGAAAGGGGAAATTAGCTATAGAGACCAAAACTGTTTTTTCTCCCATTTTGGTTTCCTTGCATTGGCTACCTATTAAATCTAGAATAGAATTTAAAATTCTTCTCCTTACTTATAAATCTCTTCATGGTCAGGCACCATCATATCTAAAAGAGCTCATAATACCTTACTACCCCTCTAGAACACTGCGTTCTCAGGACGCTGGGTTCCTTGTGGTTCTGTCAAGTGAGTTGAGATCCCTGATCCGCTGACACAACGGAAAAGTTAAAATAACAACCTGTGAGATGGATGACATAGTGTCTCACTGTCTGGCCTTGCAAATGGGGAAGTGAACCCCCCCAGCAGACGGCCTAAAAATGGGGAACGAAGGGACTTTTCATTCATGCCAGTAATGGTAAGCCTTTGGACATTTAAAAAATATATATGAGTATGGGAGTAATGCATAAAGATAAAAATGAGCTAAGCTAAAATGTGATTAATGATGATTCTGTGTTTAAACAAATGCAAAAATGAAATGTTGAAATGAGTGCAACCGTAAGGAAAGATTGTGATTATAACTGAAGATTCTGACTGCTGGAGATTGTGAAATCATTGCAACAGTTAGTAGCTAAAGAAGTAATAATAACTAAATCATGCTGAGGGGTTGAGGAAGTGAAACTCGAGCAACCAGTCTGGAGAGAGGGTGAGAAGGGGATAAGTGAAGCAAACAGGAAACATCTGGAGGGACAAACAGAGAGGATGAACTATGACAATCACCACCTAATATGGTTGGACTCTGGCAAGTGACTCATTGTAGCCTGACAGGGGGAATATCCAGCAAACAAGGAGTATAAGAGCCACTGCACAGCGGAGATCGTTGTTATTCTCGTCAGGTCTCGTCTGGACCAACCGGAACTCTTTTCGTGTTCATCCTGCCAATGAGAGACTGTGGATATCAGGGACTTTTTGGGCTTTGGACAAAGCCAGGGACTCTTGATGAAATCCAGCAGTACGGCAGTTGTGAAAGGATTGGATTGACTGATCACCGCTTCACCCTTTCCCCTCTCTCTCCTCTCCAAATTGGACCAACCTCAGTAACTCAGCAACAGCCTTCATATCAGGTTATCAAATTTATTAATATAGGGATAGTGATTTAGAAAATAGAACTGATCATAACTGAATGAATTAAGCTGTATGCTCGCCCTTGCTAAACTTTGTAATAAATATATCCACTGCAGTTAAAGATTAAGTTGTGGACCTTACTTGTATAACATCTCCTTTAGGGTGTAATCATAAGTTATAGTGTGTTCAACATCTAATGGTTCTACCAGGTTACTCTAGCCTATTGAAATTAACAGACCCTTGAGGTTCACTGTCCGAGCCACTTAAAAATATCCTAGCAACCATACCAAGTGCACAGATTAATGAGAGGAGAGCTGCCGTGAACGCACGCGGCTAGTGTAGTATTTGGCCTATAGGGGCTATTCGGTCAGGTGCTATACTAGAGTAAGCAGGGTAGACGTGAGGATGAAGGCAGTTAGAAGCTAGGCGAATTTCCTTGCCACCAGCTTAAACAGTCCTCTAAACTGTCCCGATGGAGTAAGACCCACGGGCTTAAGGATCGGACCCATGAGACGGAGAGCTGGACCGGTACCACCTGTATAGGGGTTAACTCGGGATCTAACAGGTTCCTATAGTCTCCAAAAGTAGATTGGGAGCCAGAGCTTTCAGCTATCAGGCTCCTCTTCTGTGGAACAAACTACCATTCTGGGTTCAGGAGGCAGACATGGTCAACACTTTTAAGAGTAGGCTTAAGACTTTCCTTTTTGATAGCCCGGGGACACTCTCTCTATCTCTATCTCTGTCTGTCCCTTTCAGGATTATGCCTAGTCAGGCACGGTATTGGTTGAAGATGCAGTCACATCGCCCTTTACTGAATTCATTGTAATTCATTGTCATATTACCATTCATTGTAATTGTAAAATATGTCTCTGTTGATTTGTTTTGTACTGTACACATGACATCTATTGCACGTCTGTCCGTCCTGGGAGAGGGATCCCTCCTCTGTGGCTCTTCCTGAGGTTAATTCCACCTTTTTTCCCTGTTAAAGGTTTTTTGTGGGCAAGTTTTTCGTCACTTGAATCAAGGGTCTAAGGACTGAGGGTGTCACTCCCTCTACAGATTGTAAAGCTCTCAGAGGAAAATGTGTTTTGTGAATTTGGGCTATACAAATAAAATTTTATTTGATTAGCAGGGTTCCCACGGGTGCTTGAATTCCTTGAAAATGCTTGAATTTTTTGTGAAGTGCTTGAAAATGCTTGAAATTTGTGTGATGTCTATCTCAATAAACCAAGAGAAAACAAAAATGTTTCCTGTTTACATTACGGGTTTACAACCTAGTTAAATACTAGTTAAAGCCTAGTTAAAACAGTTGGAAACCACCGGTAATAGTGCTAGCACACCTGTAGCAGGCAGGCTATCTAGTGGAGGATTTTACCGTGTGTGCAAAATAAACAAGAGGAAAAACTCGAGTTGTGCCTGCCGTACTTTCCTGGCAACCCTTCCAGAGGGGAGTTCAATAAGCTACAAAGCTGAGAAGATCTGGACAACTACTATCGACACCTGTTGGTCACTGTTATTGCGCTATGGTAGTTACACAATACACCGCTCACAAGCTGAGAATACAAGCCAATTCACAATTAGTTAAAAATCAAAACAGTCAATCTACCACCATATAAAATAATGCTAATTAGACCCATATTATTATGCCATACAGTGGCACCGCTGCGCTTTTCATGACCATCATGGCAAACACAACTAGTAGGCTACCTATTTAAAGGTGCTGAAAAAATAGAAAAACTGGTGCTTGAAGGTTCTTGAAAAGTGCTTGAATTTGTTCATGGGAAAAGGTGTGGGAACCCTGGATTAGATTTTTTGTACCAGGCTGTAAACATGTTTATTTCTGCTGTGAAGTTGGACATTTTAACATGGGGACTTATGGAGGTTGAAATGTTCTGGAGCCAACCTCAAGGAATTGTAGTTTTTAGCACTTCTGCGTTGGACTCATTTCCCAGCCATTTGTTGCTGAAGTCAAAGGTCAATGGTGAGGTAAGGAAGGAAGAAAGTATTCAGGAGCCTCTGATATCTTATGCTGTATTATTTATTAACGCTTGGCCAAGAAGAATTAGAAACACTCTCAAAGTTCATCAAAAGTGTCGAGTAGGTCTCACATTCTGCCCAACTCATGCTGGTGGTTAGACCTATAAACCCCACGATAACACCACAAATACTATATACGCCCAGAACTAGTCAAAAAATGTTTTTACCCATGCAGGTGTTATTGTCAGCATATTCTAGTCTAGAGACACAGATGTCTGTTTACACAGATTGAAACGTCCAGCTATCTAATATGTCTAGGATGGCAGCAATAGGTCTTTTCGAACCTGGCCACCACAGTGTTGAGACAGACTGGCACCTACTGTTCTCAACCAAAGCCAAACAATTAATACTGCAGAGGACCCCACATAACATAAGGATAGAAAATTCCATAACACTAAGCAGGTTCGTGCTTGTCTGAGATCTTTAGACTTTAGCTGATAAATGCCTCACTAAGTCCAGTAAATGTCTAACTGTCTATCTGCTGAAAACAAGAGAGGTTTCTGATAATGATCTATTGGTTCGCCGCTATGAGGGACACATCTCACATTAATTAATCCAGTGTTATGTATAAAATATATTGACTAGTGCACCTTTACGCTTCCTGTGAAAGATTTGAAATCAATCTGTAATTTTGCACACAGTACGAAAGGATATTGTCTCAAACAGGGATGAGAAGTGCCTACAACATGGACCATTACATGACAAAAATATCTTGGCACAACAGATTTCTTCTAAATGCAGCTGTTGCAAGAAATCATTCAGGCTGCAGATGGAGTATTGTCTCCATGGTGAATGCAACTTGCATGCAACTGTACCAGATCAACATTTTCTGTATGAGTTGGCTAGTTCAGGCCAGGGTTATGTTGATTTACATGCCACGGTTCACGTAAAGAGGAAGTATAATACCTAGAAAAGTCAGCCACTTTCTCAATGTGCGCTTTGTCATAATTGTAGACTTCTACAATTTACACTTCCTTCTCATTTATCGGAAATCTCGTGGTTTAAACTGAATGAGAGAAGTCTTGTCTTTACAATACAGTTTTTCTCAATTTCTAAAACCCATTTTCTGAACCTTGCTCCATTTTCTGAAAACATTAAACACAAAGCCTTATCTTCAAGCACTATTTACAAAACCTCTGACTCCTTTTGCAGTTTGTTTGCAGTTTTTTTTTTGTTCTTCCTCCTCCTAGTGTTTTTACAGTACTGTACCCTGCATCTCACAAACTTGTCCTTTGTCTCTGTGTTTCTGTAATCCTTGTTCTCTGTTGATATGAACCTCCAACCAGTCAAAATCTATTAAGCAGTCAGTACTGTAAACAATGTTCAGGGCCACACAGTTTGTTTACTGCAATTCTACAAAAAGTAGATGTGCAGTTACAAAAAATATTCATGCAGTACAATACATACAGTGATGAATTTTACAAATGTCTGTTGAAACAGATGCATGTAGTGTAGTACAGTAAATCTGCAGTTACAAAAATACAGCAGTATACTGAACCTGTTCTCTTCTCATTTCTCTTCATTTGAAACAAGTGAAATTAATTTTTAATGGTTGTGTTTAATCAGTGACATGTCCGCTCTATTTGTATTTACAAATTTGGATAATCTGCACATTGTGATTTACCATGTGAAACGGTTTAAGGTATTGACAACAGACTAAAATGAGTTCAGGTAACTGAGAACTTTGTTCAGCCAGTGGGTTTTAGTGTTTTAACAACTGAGAAGAACTGTAATGTAGTTGCATCTAGTGGTCTCATCGCTCCATTGCAATCACCCTCAGCTTCTTAGTGTAAAGGAGAAAGAACTTTTTTTTTCAATAAAATGGTTCAATAAAAGAGCCTTGCCAGTTATGCTGTTGAAAATTGATACATTTTATCCATAATGGACAGGTTTCTATCTGCTGTTGTGTATAGCCTTCAGAGACGGAGCTCTGTTGTATTGGCAATGTTTTTTTCTACTTCTTTGTTCTCTTTACTTCTTATTTCTTGGAGAAAAAAACAGTCAGTATGGTCTCTAAGAATACAGTTTCAGATATGTGTCACTGTCTTGTACACACCCAGTATAAACAGCTGTGTGTCTGCTGCACATGTCTTTGTCACTGTTGGAGTATTTATATGACTTGAATTTGTGCATTTGCATTTTTTCATGAGCCACGTATGGTTCTTTTGTTAGAGACAATTGTTCTCATGTAAGATGATCTACTGTTGTTGGTACCTAAAATAGAACAAGGAGAATTCTTGTTGTTACTCTCTGCCAGAGGTCACCATGTTCTAGGTGTCTTCTTTTAGAAACATTTCCTTGTTCTGTATAGCCAACTTGCCTGAAGACAGATGAGTCAAACAGGTTTGAAGTCCAACTCATTGGCTCAGTGTCACTGCTTTTCCCACTGTGGAAAAAGCCAGATGAATTATATTTTACTCAGAGAACTGACGTCTGACGCGTGGAAAGTGTCCTGAAGCGTAAAGCAGTGACAGAAAGCAGGTTAATGGGTGCGTACTGTTGATACAGTTCATGAACATTCTATGAGAGCTCACGGGAAATGCCACTCTGTTATGACTCTAGTGTAAACGACCGTGCAGGCTTTTCTCTGTTGGTGTCACAATCGCCCAACTAACACACACTGACCACCCGTATAACGCCTGCCACCCCTGCACCTCACACCCACTGATATGCTTGTAGCAACCAATAATGGAATAACATCAAATAATGTAAGACCTGCTGATAACATAATCATTTTGGCCATTTTGAATCTAATAAAGCCAATTACGTAATGGCATGTTATTAAATTATTGGAAGGGATTACATTATTGGACTTTATTACATTATCAGTTGCTACATATGCATAACTTTAAGGTTTAGTATGAGTTCTATAAAAATCATGGACAATGAAACAATGAAATGTTTTTTGTACCAGGATGTAAACTGTTTATTTCTGCTTAAAGATCTGGTAAGCCAGACTGAGGCTGAAGTGTCTAAATCTTGTGACAGCAAATACAACAACAGCTTCCTTAAGTCAATTCTTGTGATGTGAAAAAAAATCATCAATAACAGTTCACATCAATAAACAGAGTATATACACAATTGTTTTACTTCATACATTTTTCATGGTTTTTCTGCCAAAGCTGGATCAGCATTGTGTCGTAATCAGGACTGCGGACGATAACAATGATATTTAATAAAACAAAATACTCATACACATATGATAATATAGTGTAATAAATGCAGTGTATCATTTGTTTTTTCTTTCTGTTCACACTCAGTAATTGTTTTTTTCTTCTCTTTTGAAAACATTTATGCTTACAGACTCTGTCCTATGCACTCCGATTGTAACTCATCTCACAAAAAAGAGACAAAATATACAATAAAAGTTAAAGATGAATTTAAACTTATAATATTAGCGTCAATTCTTTTAGTGACCATAATGGTCTAGTGAAAATTGTGACAGCCCTAGTCCACAACACAGAAAGGCTCCAACAAAGGTTATTTCTAGGTAACTGCTCATGTTTGAGGCATCATGTGCTCTGGTTTGATGTAAACATAAACGGCGGTTGTGGCTCAGAGGCAGAGCGGGTCGTCCACTAATCAGATGATCGGCGGTTCGATCCGGTCTGCATGTCGAAGTGTCCTTGGGCAAGACACTGAACCCCAAATAGCTCCCGAAGGCTTCAGGAATGTGTATGAATGGCTAGGTCCTTAAACTGATGAGCAGTTGGCACCTTGCATGGTAGCCAATGCCATCAGTGTATGAATGTGTGTGAATGGGGTTAATGAGATATGTAGTGTAGAGCGCTTTGAGTGGTCGGAAGACTAGAAAGGCGCTATATAAGTACAGTCCATTTACCATAAGGGGACCAGGAGTCCATCCATCTGCTGGGATCTTGGTCCTCCATCTGCTCCTCTGCCCCTTCTTTTTCAAAGGACCCCTCATCCACTTCATCTTCATCTGAGCTTATCTTCCCAGTGCTGTCTCCCCTCACACGAGATATGTCTTGAGGCTCTGTCTCAGCCCTCGAAAGATTCGGATGACATACGTTGAAGACTCTCAACCACTTAGTTGGGTGAATGTGTCTGATCATCGCTCGCTTCTTGAAACACGCACCGCAGACCACAAAGCCACATATTCTGCAGTGGTGTCGACGCTGGGTCACGGAAAACTTATTGGAGCAGCGCATGCAGATGGCAGAGGCCTCGTCTGGGACCCAGGTAACAGCAAAGGTGGATCCCGGCTTGAGGTTGCTGTTTTGCAGCAGTTTGGTCTGGCAGTCCTCAATGTGTTCAATCCAAGCTCTCTTCTCCTCGTATGAGGAGGCTGCCACGTAGAAGGACTTACGCGGTCCGAATCAACCATTGGTACCTCATTCTCACACTGTCCTCCAGGTCCTCCACCTGGATGTCCTCTGAAATGATGAAAACCGTATGTTAGTACAACGAACCAAAAAAGAATAGAAAAGAATAGACACTATGGTAGCGTGGAAGTATTTCACTCCTCAAGGTAACAGTTGGAATAGTTCTAGCAGACATAATCAAGTCACCTAAACAATGTAGCTGTCACTGGGTGTAGCTGCAGGTGAATGCACAGGTGTAATCAGAATATCTGGTCCGAACCACAGTTTCAACCACACTGTTTTGGCCCTTTGTTCTTAGTCTTGTTAACCTTTTTCTTTCTAAGTCTAAGGTTCACTTTAACTGTTAAAGCATTTTAAAACCATATCAATTATGAAATGGACAAACAATTAGACTTTATCTCCCTCTTCAGAGGAGTCTTTGTCTATTTGGATCAAGTGTTCTCAAGAAATAGGTGACTTGCTCACCCAGACGGATGATCTTCTGTTTTTTGTGCCAACAGCCGCTGAGTATGATGCTTCCATACACCAGCACATCGTTAAAGAGGAAGAAGGCTTTAGGCTGTGGATCCCGGCGGCTCTGCTTCATCAGCCGACCCTCTCCGATCAAAACCCTGCCTGGCTGGAACAGGGTCTTCCCTGGTGGACCAAATGAGTTCTCAACAGTGTGGATCCGCTCTCGGTTCTCCTGAGAAAATGCTAGATGGTCAACCATGATGTATGTAAGTCCAGTTTTCAGTGCGGCTGTCTTTTTGTCAACAGTTCCACGCCCCTGTTGGTGTGAAATGTCATGTGTTAGTCTTTTCTCTATAATGAGACAAGCAGCCGAGCATAAGCACTTAAAGCCTCAGTTCTTGGTGACGCAATGGGGTTTTCCAGAATCACTTCTGCTTTAAGACAAACTTATCTTGCAAGTGGGCAGGAGCAAGACTTAAATACAAAGAAAAGTGAGGCAGAAAATTTCTATGGATTTTACACAATAGAAAGTTGCCGCATCTGTTGCTCCACATGTCCACTGTTTTGAACTGGTTGCAATTCTGGCTGAATCCAGCAAATTCACTTGTTTTACATTCCATCCCTAACTTTACATTTCAACATCTGAGCAAAGACTATATATATATATGTGTGTGTGTGTGTGTGAGATATATTTGGATGACATAAAATAAGAAAATGGAACAACAAAGAACAGTGAATCTTTTCATTGACTGAACTGTGGTAAAACAAACAGTCAGACTGGTTGAGTGAGCTACAAGGACAAGTGGAAAAAAAAGTTGTCAAAGTGCCACACGCTACCAACTCTCATCACTCATCAACGTGTCAATGCCCTCCGACACCAAAACCTTCACTCAGTTCCACTTTAGATGATTTCTTCTAACAGTTTTTAACCAGCACACTATATACTGAATATCAAATAATTATTGTAATATTCACACCTTAAACAAATGCTTAACTTCTATATTGACTTTTAATTTATTTTGTTGTCATTTATATATATATATATATCCAGAGTGATGGTATAGAGGATCTGAGTGCACTCTCTAGCAAATATAAAGTGTCTGAGGCAGCTGTTATGACCCACATCAGCATTCATTTACACAAATTAAATTTAATATTTAATGGTCAGAGCTGTTATTGATGCCAATCAATGTCTGCTCTGATTCATAATATCCTTTATTCTTCTTCTTGGAGATGAAATGGCAGAACACAGTCTGCTGAGGGCAGATTTGATGCAGTCAATCACATTTCTGTAACACAGCCTACCTGCATACTTCATTTCAACTTAAACATGATGTCTGGTTATGTATTTGAAAGTTTTGTCATGCAGCACTACCCATCAGACTATAATGTAGTGTCCTGGAGAAACTTTGACTGAAACTGACTTTACTGAGTTGTAAAATCATCACAGGACTTTTGGTACCTCCTCAGCCAGGAAGTTAACTTTGGACTGCTGAGCAAACGTAACACAAATATCTGAAATCAGATTTGATATATTTGATATATTCAACCATGAAAGTGCAACAGCGACCGAAATATTTAGTTTACTGATAACATTTGTCATTAACAGAAAAATGATGACTTCACTGCAACATTTACATGATGTTAAAATGGTTCTATAAAATATTCACATCAATAAATAAAGTATGTACACAATTCTTTTACTTCATACATTTCTGTTAGCATTATGTCCTCATCAGAGGTGTTACCACATATTGTTATTTAAAAGAACCATATTTTAAAGATCAAATCCAAACCTCATTGATTTTGTATGAAGCAGCTAAATGGAACATGTCACACCGCGGTGAGGTCAAGCTGGGTTTTTGTTAAGTCTTGTCATTTCCTGTTTTATTTTGAAAGT
Organism: Collichthys lucidus; assembly: GCA_004119915.2. Classification (NCBI taxonomy): domain Eukaryota; kingdom Metazoa; phylum Chordata; class Actinopteri; family Sciaenidae; genus Collichthys; species Collichthys lucidus. Next base: position 16,192 of record ML240617.1, on the reverse strand, counting down.
TAACTCTCCTCTCGTTTCAGGTCACTTGCCCTTCCTCATGTGTCACCGGTCTGATTGTCTCCCCCGCCCTGATCGTTTCCACCTGTTCCCCATTACCTTGTGTGTATATATTGTCTGCGTCTCCCTTTGTCCCGTGCCAAAGTGTTTTGTCCTGTTCGTTCGCTGAAGCCCTCCTTGTCATAGTCCGTTTGCCATTAGAGAGAATTTGTTCTGTCACGTAAGTTGTGGTTTCTTCCTCTTTAAGAGTGATTTTTTTTTTTGTTGATTAATCTTTTCTTAGGTTAGTGTTCTCTTGTTTTCTGTTACAGTTTTTGTCCTCCCGCTTGTGGAGTGATTATTAGTTAGAGATCTTTAGATATCAGTAGAGCCCCTGTTTAGGTGAGTCTTTTTCTTTGAACCCATTTTGTTTAGATTTGGTTTTACTCCTTCGGGAGCGTTTTGTGTTCTTTACCTAGTGTTTTATTTTCCTCCTTGTGAGATTTTCATTTCTAGAATAGTCTTGTGTTTTCTTTGTTTGTATATAATCTTGTTCCTCCCCTTTATGTGTTTCCCTCTTTTGAGAGGTGTTTTGCCAAGTCACTTTAGCCAGGTCTCTTAAGTATAGACAGAGTTATATAGCCTTTTCATTTCATCACTCTTCTAAGAAGATACTGACTACAATAAAGTGTGCTTTATCATTATATCCTCTGCATCTGAGTCCTCATTCCCGTCCTGGTCTGACAGGAACTGATTAATGTCAGAATGTGTGCTGTGAAAAAGCCTCCATACTGAGGTCATTTATTGTGATTCAAATTTTATGCATGAGACACAATGACAGAATGTTCTTTTACACTTTCTGTAAGAAAACACTGAAACAAATCCTATTAGATGGGGGACCAACGTTTTATCCAGTGAGGGTCCTTAATGTGAAAAGATTTGTTGAATGAGGCCTAAAACACATTTTAGGAATCAGTGTGAGCCATTTCTAACCGGACAGACTCACTGAGGCCACTTTCCTCCTGCAGGACCCAAATTAAAGTCAGTTTTTTTTTTTTTTAATTTATGGCATACTTTAGTGTGTCCTCATTAGTGGGAGTACACTGTACAGTATGTGAAGCCAGCGTTGGCACACGCTTTCATGAGACACGACAAACCTGAAAATCCAGAACGTGGCGCCTGAATCTAGACCGGTAATCTGAGTGAAACCTCTCTGATGTACTAGGAACAAAGCACACTACGGAAGAAGTGTCTGCACCGTCACATAGCAGACACCTCTAGGAAACAATGTCTTTGACAGACACTTGGATGTGTCCAGGGGCCTCATGTACAAAGCATGCGTACGCACAAAAAAGTGGCGTACGTCCTTTTCCCATGCTCACAGTCAAATGTATCAAACGTGAAACAATCGTAGAAATGTGCGTGCCCCACACCAATTTCATAGCTGTCGTACGCCTGTTTCTACAGCTATTGTTCCTTTGGCGACACTTAGAGGTGACGCTGAGGAACTGTTAATAATGTGAAAACAAGTAGTCATCAGAGTGATGTGCACATCAGAGACACACTTATGAACATTAAACACACGCAGGTGTTTGCAATTATATGTGTGGATATAAAAGCAAGCGTAATGTGACGAAGACAGCGATATTAACAGGAACGCAAGGATTTACTTGCAAATCATGACAATTGGCTCATAAGATGATTGCGGTTACCAAGGCCAGTGAGTTGTGCTGCGGCCGGCCCTAGAGCTCAACGGGGGCCGGCAAGTAGCCCGGGGTTGTGCTGACTATGCTGGGGTCCCTGGCAACAGGGGCATTCCAGTGGGAGCTGGCCGATCGGTCAGCAGTGTGCCAGTCAACCCTGAGCCGAGCCATGCCAGCTGTGTGGGACAGAATCATCCGAATGTCTTCCTGGTACATTAGATTCAGGAGACAGGATGAATGTTGTAATTGCAGCCGTTTAGTGAATTTATTTTGAAATGTGTGCTTTTATTTTGAAATACTAGAAAAAACGGAAGATGTGCATGTTAACTTGACAAGCTGCAAAAAACGACCCACCTGTAAAGAAATGTGACCTCGTTAAGTTTGTTTTTTTGTTGTTATACTGTGCGTAGTTTCACTACACTACAGCAGAAAACGTTTATGTTTGAGAAATTTATGAAGACTAAGAAGATTGCCTGTGCTACAGTGCTAAGCATGTCATTTTCCTGATGTACGTATCTCATGTTATTTTTATTTGTCCTTCTGCACTTTAAATTCTACGGTGTGAACAGAGTGAAATCTGTGAATAAACATCAGTGTGAAGAACTGGAGTCTCGCTTCCAATCAATGGGCGGCATAGTAGAACACTTGGGGAAGGGAAGTGCCACATTTTGAACTGTTCGTGTGAAGCCAAGGCGCAAGTGGACAAGGCTACACAAGCGAGCACGTTGAGAAGGACTTATTGAAAGTAGCATAAGTACCTGTTGACTGCTATTAAGTTTCTATCACGGACGTTTCATCTGTGCTAATCCTTAAAGTAACGGTGGACTCTTTTTTTTTTTCTGCAATTAATTATCCAGCAAGAATCAAAGAGATTAAGCAGATAAGTAAATTCACCATCCTCTAAGTTAATTAAGTCAGAGATATTTTAGGTTTGACATCAAAGTTATGTTCACAATTTCATTTCAAGTGAGTTTTTTTTATGTTTAGACAGCACCAAGATTACTTGCAATTTGGTACTTGCCATTTTATTACTCATTGACTTAAGTGTGTTATTATGATGTGGTAGTGTTTTTCATGTCACATGCAGTAGTCGTTCATCTATGTCTTTGATGAGAAGTTTCACTGCTGGATGCCTTGGGTCAAGCACAATTTGGTGAATCTCTCCGACGATTGGATTCTGTAACCTGCGTAGCCTCCCTCCCACGCGGATGAGGCATGTTGTAGCGTCCGACTCTGGAGCAAGGTTGAGCAGTTGACTGTGATTTGACACTGGTTTCTGTGCCTTGAGGGCGACGACTTCTCCTGGAAAGCTATACTCTTGACATCCTCTCAGCAGCAAGACTTCTGCTTCTCGATGGCTAATGAGCTGGTCGTGCGCTGGATCCATTGCTGCCGCCCCATGAACCTGTCGCGCTGCTTCCAACAGTTCTCTCCATGAGCTGTATTGTGTAGCGTCAGGGATGTTGCCATTGGGCTCCACAGCTGTGAAGCAGCAGAAGGTGATACCTTTCTTTTCGGATGAGCCCACTGTTAAAGTGTGCTCGGGTTTCTTTGGCCAGTGTTCTGCACTCTGTTTAAGGAGTGGGGGCCCTTGACTCCAGCGGCCATGTCCAGCTAACTCTAGCAGTGATTTTCCTCTTGTTATATCATCTGTCGGATTGTTTGGTGGACGCACCTTTGTCAGGGGATCAGGAGAGGACGCTGGCGCATTCTGGCTGCCGCTTCTCCCCCCTCGAACAACCTTCAAGTTCTTATTTTTCACTTCTCACATACTCCTGCTCTTGCTGACTCTTCGGCCTTCTGCACGGACTGCGTTCCATCCGATCCTGAACTTTCTAAATTTCTTCAAACAAATTACCTTGGCCGTTGCTCGCCTGCTGTCTAGTCGCCGGCTGTTGCTCCGGCATTAGCTCAAACATTTACCGGCTCGACTGCTGGCCTCGCTGGCTCGGCCACCGGGATCTGGCGCCGTCCTTCGGCCTCGGGCACGCTGCGGCAGGTCTCTGTCTGCCTCCGGCTGGACCCGCGGTCCTCGTCATCGGACCTGGCTGGCTCCCTCCTGGGCTCGCCGCCCGGCTCCCGCAGCTGGCCCCCCGAGCTGCCCGGCGGTCTCAGCGGCCCGGCTCGGCGGATCCTGCGTCGGTACCGGAATCGATCACCCGTCATCGCCGCCAGGGGTCCCCTCCTGCCCGGCCTTCGCATCGCCATTCCTTCCGCTGGCCATGGCACTTCGCTACACCACCCCGTCCTCCGTCATCGCACGCCTCCATCCACGGACCTCATCGCCCGACTTAAAAACCTCGGACTTCTACTCCGCCGGCGCTACATCCACCGAGGCTCCCGTCGCAACTTCTTCTACAACTTTTCCTCCACTAACAGCATCCCCTCTCTCTGGTGCGACCGCAGCATGGACGCCGGCTCCCGCACTTCCGGGTTGCGTCACCACAACACCACACGTCATCAGATCATCCGCAGCGTCACTCCTTTAAACCTCCGTCCACTACCTACCTCCAATCTCCACTTCTGCCCTCGTCCCTCTGCCCTCTCTTCTTTCTCGCTTGCTCTCCTCAATATCCGCTCCCTTTCCAACAAATCTCATCTAATCCCTGATCTGTTAACGGACAATGACATTGATCTGCTTCTTCTTACAGAAACCTGGCAACAACCCTCTGACTGCTTTTATTTCAATCAAGCTACCCCCCCAAACTACAGCTACATCGCCATGCCCCGTCTCTCCAGGCGTGGGGGGGGGGGCATTGCCGTTCTCCACAAACAATCTTTACCTATTACATTACTCAATCTTAATCTCCCACCCATCTCCTCATTTGAATATCTTGTCTTTTCCCTTCCCAACTCCATCACCTCTATTCTACTTTACCGCCCCACCCATCCTTCATGTCGGATCTCTCGGAACTCCTCACCATTGCCTCCTCCCTCTCCCCCCGCCTCCTTCTTGCAGGTGACTTCAACATCCATGTGGACCTGCCAACCTCCCCTCTCACACCTGACTTCCTCGGGCTCCTTGACTGTTTTCACATCACCCAACACGTCCACTTTCCCACCCACAAACATGGCCACACCCTCGACCTTGTCTGCTCTTCCTCTCTCCCCATCATCGCCCCCCGCCCCCTCCCCTTCCCACTCTCCGACCACCACTGCATCCTCTTTTCCATCCCTCTGCCCTCTCCCCACAATCGTCAGACACGCTCCATCTCCTTCCGCAATATTAAATCTCTCGACCCACTGCTTCTCTCTTAAGCCATATCATCTACCTTCCCCACCGATTCCGCTCCCTCCTCCCGAGGCCTATGCCACCATGCTCAACTCCACTCTCTCCACTTCCCTTGATGCGCTAGCTCCGCTGAAAACCGCCACCATCTCCTTCTCCCCCTGGTTCACCCCCAGTCTTCGCAAGATGAAACAGACCGGACGACAACTGTAAAGACTCTCCCACAAATCCAACCTCACTGTCCACGCTGAAGCCTACCGTCAACATTTATCATCCTACCGTGATGCGCTCCATGCTGCCAAAGCCTCGTACTACTCCACTCGGATCAAATCCTCCAGCCACTGCCCCCGCACTCTCTTTTCAACAGTCAACAATCTTCTCCAGCCCCCCATAAAGCACTCATCTGCCTCCACTGACCTCTGCAACTCTTTCCTCCACTTCTTCAATGACAAACTCTCCAAAATCAAAACCTCTCTAGCTGCCCCTGCTGCAGTCCGGTTTCCGCCCCCTCCACAGCACGGAAACGGCCCTGGTCAAGGTTCAATGACCTCCTCATCGCTACTGACACCGGATCCTTCACCATCCTTGTACTTCTGGACCTCAGCGCCGCCTTCGACACGGTAGACCACTCCATCCTCATCCACCGGCTCCGCCAACTTGGTGTTCAGGGCACTGCCATCGACTGGTTCACCTCCTACCTCACTGACCGTAATCAATTCATCTCCCTCTCCAGCTCCATCTCCACCCTCTCCCCCGTCACGCAAGGAGTTCCTCAGGGCTCTGTCCTGGGTCCCCTGCTCTTCACCTGCTACCTGTCTCCACTCGGCCACATCATTCGCAAATTCAACATGGACTTCCACTGCTACGCCGACGACACCCAAATCTACCTCAGCTCCAAATCCACCCATAACCCCCCGCTTTCAAAACTTGAAAACTGCATCTCAGAAATACAAACCTGGTTATCCAACAACTTCCTCAAACTCAACCCTGATAAAACTGAAGTCCTCTTCATCGGCACCAAAACCACCCTCAAAAAACTTCACCCACTCTCCTTTCAAATCGGCAACACTACCATCACTCCCTCCCCCCTGATCCTCAACCTTGGCATCACCCTCGACCCCACCCTCTCCCTAGCCCAACATGTCCACATCCACCGTCAAGACCTCTTACTTCCACCTCCGCAACATCGCTAAAATCAAACACTGCCTCTCCCCATCTGCTGCTGAATCTCTCATCCATGCATTCATCTCCTCCCGTCTGGACTACTGTAACTCCCATTTAATCGGCATCGCCACTCGCCTCCTCCATAAACTGCAAATGGTTCAGAACTCCGCTGCCCGCCTGCTAACCCATACTCGGATGCGAGAACACATCACTCCTGTCCTCCACTCTCTCCACTGGCTCCCCATCAAATACCGGATCAATTACAAAATACTCCTCCTCACCTACAAATCACTCCACAACCTGGCACCCCCCTACCTATCCGACCTTCTTATCCCCCACTGTCCCCCCCGAGTTAGCCGATCGTCTGCCACACTTTCACTCACTCAACCGTCCTCTAAACTGAAGGGTTACGGCGACAAGGCCTTTTCACGTGCCGCACCACGTCTTTGGAACTCCCTCCCCCCCTCTGTCCGTGACTCACCCTCACTCTCAATCTTCAAAACCAGACTGAAAACTTTTCTCTTTACCCAAGCCTTCAATCTCCCTCACCCCAGCCCCTGACTCCCCTTCACCACCCCATGCTATCTTCATTTTATTTTATTTTTATTTTTATTTATTTATTTTTCCTTACTGTGTACAGCGTCTTTGAGTTCTTGAAAAGTGCTATATAAATCCAATGTATTATTTATTATTATTAGAGCTCTAGGCGGGGTATGGACTGTTGCCATTTGGGAGCAACCCTGGACCTAGCCATCACAAATGAGGTGTGAATGGTGTCTCCTGTATCAACCGTCAGGTAAGCTACTGCTCCGTATGCTCGCTCCGAAGCGTCACAAAAGATATGGAGATCATACCTTGCATCTGTGCCCTCGGCAGGAAGTGGCGAGTAACAGCGGGGAATAGATACACTGTCAAGATGTTTCAGTTCGCTCTCCCAGGTTTCCCATGCTTCTCGGATGGCAGAAGGTAGATCAGAATCATCCCAGCCCCTTTGTTTAGACCAAAGCTGCCGGATAAGCACTTTGGCTCGAGTTGTGAATGGCACCATGAACCCTAGAGGGTCGTATTGACTGGCTAGCACTTGATAGGCCATCCTCAACGTCAGCGTAGAGTGCTCAGTGATCGGATACTGGTAGCTGAGTGTGTCAGCAGCACAGTTCCATCTCAGCCCTAAGGTGGGTTCAAGTGGGTCTGTACAGCTCTGGCTCAGCCACTGCTCTGTAGCTGAAGATCTGGCATCAGTGGGAAGGTAGGCTACCACTGTTGGTTGGTTACTGGCCCACTGTCTGAGGTCGAACCCTCCTTCTGCCAGTAAGGTGCGCAGCTGGTCGACTCTTTGCTTGGCTGCAGATATGGTGGGAAAGCTTTCGAGACAGTTCTCGACATAGAAACTCTGCTGCACCGACTGTAGCACGTCAGGATGGCTGTCTTGATGATGATGATCCTCTCTGCTCCTCATGCTCACCGTCATCGGGGTAGGAGGAAAGGGCAGACCTACGAGGATGGTAGGCTACCCTAGTCTTCCAGGTGCTTGGGTGTGTGGCGTTGCCTTACATGACGCTCTTGTGCATCAGTATAAGGGTGAGACGCTGTATGTTCCTCCGATGACATGTTCTGCAGCAGTCAATATATCCGGCTCGAAGGACCTTTGTTGCGGACCACTACAGGGCTTCTGCCAGAAAGCACACGAGTCATCTTTGGAGTTCACTTTGTTTACTGCACCTCAATGCTAGTGTTACAATGCAATACAATGCAATGCAATGCAGTTCAGTTCAGTTTCTGTAAACAAACAAGAAATAAAGTATTGATACATCAGAAAACAAACACTTGTAAATTAAAATAACATACATATACATTTATATCAGCATCAATCATGTAACGTTATCATGAATGCTCCAAACGTAATATGATGACTAATGGTCATAGTAACACTCACTCAACTTAGTTAGCTTAAAGATGCTAACTCGCGATAATGCTAACAAGTGAAAACGGACATTTTAAGTACTGTAAATTTATGCTAAGAACGACACAATGCCTTCCCAAAGGTAAGTTACATGTGAACACTCATTTCTCTTGTCTATATTTACAACTTACATCATCAGTGACTGCTGTAAACACTGTAAATACTGTCAGCAAACTGTGAGAATAGCGAACATGAAGGAGGAAGCGGAACTACCAAAAAACCACCTTCAAAATAAAACACTCACTTCAAAAAAAGCATGAACTAATAACATGAAGAATTCTCAACAGAGTGTGTTCGGGGCACGCGGCTGTGGCTCAGAGACAGAGCGGGTCGTCCACTAACCAGATGATCGGCGGTTCGATCCCCGGCTCCTTCGGTCTGCATGTCGAAGTGTCCTTGGGCAAGACACTGAACCCCAAATTGCTCCCGAAGGCTGTGCCGTGAATGTGTGTGAATGTATGAATGGTTAGATCCTTAAACTGATGAGCAGTTGGCACCTTGCACGGTAGCCAATGCCATCAGTGAATGGGGTGAATGAGATATGTAGTGTAGAGCGCTTTGAGAGGTCGGGAGACTAGAAAGGCGCTATATAAGTAGAGTCCATTTACCATGTTCCTACCTCAGGGCTGTTTCAAGGTCTGGTCTATTGCGCTCTTGTTATGGGCAAGAGTTGCACCAACAAAGGTAACAATAATTCAAAGGCTGAAACTTTCAGCTGTTTTAGTGGCCACAAGAACAAGTGATCTGCTGAAGAGGGAAATGGAACTGGAAGGCTTAAAGGAATACTTTTGGACTGATTCCAAGGTTGTTCTTGGTTACATTAATAATGATGAAAGGCGATTTCATGTATTTGTAGCCAACCGAATCCAGCAGATCAAGTCAAGCACAGAGCCAAGCCAGTGGCAATATGTTGCTTCAGAAAATAACCCAGCTGACCATGCCTCTCGCGGACTCACCACAAAGGAACTTGTAGAGTCTATCTGGTTTACTGGACCTAGTTTCCTGTGGCAAAAGGACCTCCCCAAGGAAGAAGAGATTAAGGTGGGAGAGCTCAGTGAGGATGACCCAGAAATCCAAAGAGCACAGGTTCATGGTACAAAGGCAAAGGAGGAAAGGGGTTTCCGGACCGCCTCCAGAAGTTTTCAGGTTGGAAGAGAGCCGTAAGGGCCATAGCAAGACTTGAGCATACATCAAAATCTTCTATGGTCCTGTTAACAATGTCAGTTTGCATTATAAATCACCCATTATGTGATGGTGGGAGTGTAATTGCAGCCGTTTGGTGAATTTATTTTGAAATGTGTGCTTTTATTTTGAAATACTAGAAAAAACGGAAGATGTGCATGTTAGCTTGACAGGCTGCAAAAAACGACCCACCTGTAAAGAAATGTGACCTCGTTAAGTTCGTTTTTTTGTTGTTGTTATACTGTGCGTAGTTTCACTACACTACAGCAGAAAACGTTTATGTTTGAGAAATTCATGAAGACTAAGAAGATTGCCTTTGAGGTATAACTGCCGTTGGTTGAGAAGCAGGCTAAAGTGGTCAGTATTATTTCTATATTTTCTTATCTGTATTAGCTACAGTGCTAAGCATGTTATTTTCCTGATGTACGTATCTCATGTTATTTTTATTTGTCCTTCTGCACTTTAAATTCTACGGTATGAACAGAGTGAAATCTGTGAATAAACATCAGTATGAAGAACTGGAGTCTCGCATCCAATCAATGGGCGGCATAAATGTGTTTATGTTAGTAGGAAACATTTTCATTCCATCAATGTTCCAATCATATGTGATGCGCAAATGCAGCTAACTAACATAGTACCAAGTGGCCTGGTCCAACGCACAACTCATTCATTATGACTAACAGCATGGTTTGGAACAGGCTGGCACAGTGCACCATGGGTGGCTTCTGGGTGAGTAAAGAGTAGGGGTGGGCGATATATCGAATATACTCGATATATCGCGGCTTGTTCTCTGTGCGATGTATGAAATGACTATATCGCGACCATCGAGTACTTGTCACGTAAAAGCTGTCGGCATTTACTTCTCCGGAGTTTTGCTTGTGTCCCTCACTTCTGCTGCTGCTCACAGCACACTGCCCCGCCACCCAGAAAAATCCCCTGCGCGCATGCGTACTTTTTGTATCAAGTGAGGAGAGACAGGCCCACTCACATCGGAGGCGTACGCGCCGTGTCATGGCTGCCGGTCACCGGAGCAGATCGCTGCCAGTCTAGTCAATGAGAGCACTCACACAGGGCGCGCCGTGGAGCAGCTCTCCGCGCCACGGCGCGAGCATTTCTATTTTTGACGCGAGCCGCTGCTAAACCTCGTAAATTTCTACAGAGCACTGCGCACCAGACAGTAAATCCGACACAGAATCAACATAATAAACTTCCGCCCCCTCTCCAAATAAAACATAATACGCAGTTCATGTAGCTTATCACAACTTCACATCAACGTTACGTCATGACCGGTGGCACCATAGACATATATACATAGACGCCGCATTGAGCGGGTTGGTCGTTGGTCGCGATACGTAAACGGCACCGCCATATTGGACCTGGAAGGTCTGCCGGTAAACTAATACAAGGAAATGGACTGAACTTCATAAAGCGCCTTTCTACAAAGTTCTTTAAGTTAATGTCTCTTATACACCCATTCACACACACACTAATATATCTGGGAAATAAACAGGCACCAAAAAAACAACGTATATAACTTTTAAAGTGATGATTATAAATGTTTACTCCTTATGTAAGCACCAAACCAATGCTGAATATTTACAGCTACTAATGTGTGTAACACTGTTACTGTGATGATAAATATTGAAATATTTATATTTAACATTTAATCTGTGTCTGTAATAACCAGATCCTGAAATGTAGATGTGACATGAGGGTTTCTGAATAAAGAGCACTAACGTTTAGATTTAACTGATTTTGATTAATCGTTTTATTTCACATTGATGAACATATATATTGATGAACACACACACACACATACATACACACACACACATTATATACACACACATATTATATATGTATACACACACATATTATATATGTATACACACATACACACACATATGAGAGAAGGATTTTTTTAGACAATTTTTTATTACTTCTCTCATTATTCTGGCATTTAGCGAATAGAAATAATTTTGGTAATCGTAACGGAGCTAAAACAGGAAAAGTTATTGTCTGATTTCATGTCAGACAGTGAGGGAAAAAAAATGTCTTTTTATACAGTGTATGTAAACTTTTGGTTTCAACTGTATGTATCCCATAGTCATATTTATATCTGCACTATATATATATCCTGTTCATTTGTAAACACTCTGCACTTCTGGTTAGATGCTAAACTGTATTTTGTTGTCTATGTACTTTGTGCAATGAGAATAAAGTTGAATCTAATCTAAAATAAAATAAAGTGCAGCCTAGTACAGCATAGTGATCACCTACCCTGTGGAGATGAGCTGGGAAACAGAAGACTGAAGGAACAGCTCCAGCTCTGATCCTGACTGTCTGACCTGTCCTGTCAAAATCCTCCGGTCTGAAATGCTCACTGCAGAGCACGGATGATGGACTGGCCGAAAAGCCTTCCCTTCTGACAGCTGTTTCCCATTTCTTTCTCAGCTCTTTATCTTTGTGAAACCTACATAGAATCAGATCAATCAATCAGAGTAGTTACTTCGGCCCAATTTAGTTAAATAGGAAAGAGTTCTTGCTTGTTTGGTTTCACCGCGGGACAATATTATGCGCATGACTTCATAGTATCAGACACAAAGTCAGCTAATTCTGTTCGTAAAATTACGTTATAATGGCCAAATACAATCAAAAGTAATCTTTCATTCTTACCTGTTAAAAGTAATACCAAGAGATCTGTTTTGTACTGTAAACCGCTTGGTACAATTCCACGCAGCACATGAAATAGGCATCTTCTTCTTTTGCTCCTATTCTCCGACCGCTCGACTCAGCCAGGTCCAATATGGCGGCGCCGTTTACGTACCATTCAGCGCTCAATGCGGCGTCTATGTATATATGTCTATGGGTGGCACCAGGTGAGCAGTCAATCAACGCCCCCCCCCCCCCCCCCCCCCGCCCCCCCCTACTGCGCGCTGGGCGATTCTCACGGGGGCTACCCATCACTCCACTACCTCTCTCCAAAAATTGCATGTCTATGCCTTGTACTGCATGTGTGTGTATCTGGGTTAAAATGCATGTTAAAAAAAAAAGAGTGTAAAAAGAATTTCCCCATTCATGGGATTAATAAAGTATATAAAAAGGAAAAAAACACAATCATTTATATCATTTATGACACAACAGATGCTTTGTATAATCTCTTCCATGTCGGAGAAGCAAAGTCAGCTGTTTGTTGTTGTTGTTTTCTTTATACACAGTTTATTGCGGGTCTCGCAAACTTAATTAATTTGATTGTGATTTTCCACTTTTGCATGCAAATTAACAAAAACTCTAATAGAAGGGTCTACTTGAATCATCATACTGATGTTATTTTTGCATCAAAGGGTTGAATTTAACATTCATTGTGATTTACAGGAGAAATAAAAATATCGCGATATATATCGTGTATCACGATATAGCTTAAAAATATCGAGATATTGGTTATAGGCCATATCGTGCAGCCCTAGTAAAGAGTTTATTTGTTTAATTGTCACGTATGTAACGCTGGTTTACATACGGGACAATTAAACAAAAAAACTCTTTACTTACCCAGAAGCCACCCATCGCGCACTGTGCCAGTGTGCCAATGCACATTGGGACATGTGCGCATTCAAATATCATGTTTTTGGTTTTCTTTATTTTCTGCTGGTGAAATTAGAGCTGCAGAGCTTTCTAACAAGCCCCTGATTGTCTCCCTGTGTTCAGTATTCCTGTCAGTAAAAGAGGGCGTAAAATGTCAGCCATGGCGCCACACCTGTGTGTACGCTGCTCGGATCCCACGGCATTTACAGCCTCACACACCTGCTCCCACTCACGTCTTTTTTTTGGTCATATTTATCCCTGTTGACAGGGTACCAAACAGAATCTCCACTTCATTCACTAAAATATTTAGCTTAGACTCTGAAATTCCTTTTCTTTCTTTTGTTCATCGCGCTATTTGATCGGACGAAGAGCTGAATCTCAGGTCCAGGGCCTATTTAAATAGATTTGCATATGTAAATGGGGCGTGGACAGGGAGGAGTTGCATGTGCGCTCAATTCCACGTTGATTGGGATGTACAAAAGAAAAGTGCTTGGATCAATGCGAAGGCACACTTTGATACATCCGAATATTTTTGTGCGTACGAGTTTCCGGGTTATGGCGTTCGCCAAGTTTCACGTGAAAATCCACGCAAGTATTCGTACATGAGGCCCCAGGTGAAGCAGTTCAGAAGATTGTGTTGCACAAAGAAACAGAAAGGGTTTGATACATCACACATTATGTAACTAAAACAACTACACAATAAACAATAAGTTCAATGACTTCTGGTGATGAGAGCTAAATAAAATAATACAATCCATTTATTTACTCGACAATGAGCAAAGCTCTGAAAGGCACACGGAGGAAACTGAAAGGAGTACTGCAGCCAGTACCATAAAACATTTTTAAATTGAATCAAATAAATACAAACTTCTCAAATGTGAAGTGAAGCACTTATGTAAAATCATCAAAAGAATTCCAAACATTTGATCAAAATTCTAACTAAAAATGTGAGCAGAAACTTGCGTTTCAATCTGCAGGGTTGAACTAAATAAAACAAAGAGTGGAGCATGTTCCGAGCACTTTCACAAGTCACACTTACTGATGATAAGATGTTATCACAATCAGCATTCTCTCTACGTAAAGACACAAAATGTCAGACAGTCAGAGTGAGGAACCTGCAGCCGCTCGCACTCACCTACACTTTCAGAGCTGCAAGATGCTGCTGATTCTAAGAAGAATGATTCACATTAAAGCAGCAGAGGCAAAGATTTTCTGACCCGTGTCACTAGATCCTACACGTCCCATAATGCAAGGCGACAGCATGTATCCGTTAAAGGCTACCTGCCAGGCAAACGTCTTGCAGCTATGAGACGTGTGTTCTCACATATATCGCAGGCATCAGCATATACGTTACCTAACATTACGTATAAACATCAACATCGTACAACATTTTTCCTTTGGTGAATGAAGACAGATCTACACGGCAGGCAGCACAGTGAGAGGAGAAGCAGCCGTCAGCAGTTTCTAACTGTTGGCGATGGATTTGTTAACTGATTAAACATGTTTAAGAATAAATAAGCCAAATCTAAAGTTGGCTGTTGACAGTAGCCTTCTGATTACCTCTGCATACTCAGATCAGTCACCAGTCACCAGAAAAAAGGTCAAATATGTCAGCTATCTGTCTTTAATGCGGAGGGTTGCCCTTTAGAATGAAGTGACACCTGAACCTGTGTGTGAAAGTGATCTATATGCCACCAAAACAAAGCGACTCTCTGACGTATGGTGAATAATGCATCAGCCAGTCAGTTCCTCCTGCCCGCCTGCAGGGGGCGGTGGAGGTGGGCCTCACAGGTCGATGGTTCCTCTCACTTTAAACTTCTTGGCTGAGCGTTCGCTGGCTCGCTGCTCGAACTTGTTCCCATATATGTGCGAGACAAAGCCGTTGATCTCCACAGCAAACGCGCTGTTCCTCTTCGGGATCACTGTCACACAATGAGATGACGAGTCATTAACACACTGGTGCTCACACACAGTGTTCCAACAATGGAAGCTTTCATCATTATTCAGTTGCAACAGCATCAATATAATTTTTCATAATTAATAGTTCTGTTTTTCAAATGAGTCACCTGAATTTCACAATATTGTGTTTAATGCATGTAAATCAATTGAACTGATCAGTCATAGCAGGAAAAGCTCAGGGGAAAGTTTTTTATTATTTATTATGGACACCTGAGCTCCTCCTGCTTTGACTGTTGGTTTGTGTTCAGGTGACTTTCAGTGAACGTGTCTGACCTTTCAGTTTGTCTTCTTCAGTGATGATTTTGAAGACGTGTTTGAACTCTTGGACGAGGATCCCTGTAGTCCCGACATATGACGGACATTTGGACCGCACCACTGTGAGGCAGGAGAGACAGCAACACAAAGGTCTCAAGCAGTCACCAGTTATGACCTTCCAAACATGTCATGGAATTTCTGGAATTTTGGTCAAAAAAGGTCAAACGTAACAGTGACCTTATTTTGATGAAAAACAATATTTTGTGCTGTGTTTATAAGCATTGATTTGCATTATGGATCATGCACTGCATTCAGCTGCACTCTCTGCCATCACATGTACAGATTATTTGTTAGCATCCTCTTCAAAAATCAAAAATTCAATAACATTACAGCCTTTACAGTACATGCACAGTGTGTTTCCCCATCATGCTGAACATCTACAGCATGTGCAGTGCAGACACGCCCCCTGCTGTTCATTTTGGACCTTTTCTGCATAATTTGATGTAGCTACTTGAAAATAGAAATGACGGCTCTCCTCTGCTTTGGAAGAATCAAACTGTGTGTGTGTGTGACTCACTAAACTGAACTCTACCTGTGATGATGGCACCATGGAAGTCTGCTTTCAGGAGCTTCTGCTGCACAAATTGTGGACTGCTGCAAAAACACAACACGAGCCTGAATCCACAGTCAAAGTTAACAAGAACTTGAAGCGAGCAGTTAACGAGTACTGTGGGGTTCACGCCTGGAGAGCTCTAAAATGATTTACCATGTCGGTCTCAGCCCACCGCACAGGTCAGTGATGTACTGTCTCCAGAGTTCATGTAGAGGGAGGAAGAGCTGGTACCTACACAGAGAATGACAGAGACCATGATGATGGGGAGAGACGAGAACAAGTTGGCAGTCATGAAAATCAGCTCAGATTGTGACCCACCTCTGGTCCTTGGGCTTGATTTGGAAGACCTTCATGGCCCTCTTCTGTTGAGCGTTCAGTCCTTTGGCTTTTTTGCTGTTCCTCTTTGACTTCTTGGGTCTGGCGTAGCCCAGTATCACAGCCTTGTGTGTCAACATGGCCTTCAGGTTGTGTCGGTCCTGGTTCTGTATGCTGTTCTTTAGGAAGGCCTCAGTGAGGGACTTGGCTTTGGAGTTGATTTGAGGCTGGAAATGATGAGATGACACACA
>ML240616.1:0-91624 GCA_004119915.2 Collichthys lucidus | reverse complement strand
ATCCATCATCCATCCATCCATCCATCCATCCATCATCCATCCATCAACCATCCATCCATCCATCCATCAACCATCCATCCATCCATCAACCATCCATCATCCATCCTCCATCTCATCAGCACCATCCATCATCCATCCATCCATCCCATCATCCATCCATCCATCCATCCATCATCCATCCATCATCAGCTGGTCTCGATAACTCGGATTTGATTCGTTTGTCCGTCACATCTTTAAACTTTGACTCCACTGATGAATTCGTTGATTGATTTTGTGGAAAATATTGGTCTGTATGTTTTTAGACAAACGAGGTGTGACGTGTTCATCATAGGTGGACGTTGTGACTTTTGGACAGAGTCAGCAGTTTCCCCCGTTTCCAGTCTTTATTCTAAGAGAGGCTGCAGACAGGCGTGAAGTTGAGGCGACGCTCTGACGGAGGAAACTCTGCAGGTATTTACAGGAAACAGCTGAAGACAAATATAAATAAACCATGTGATCACCACGAGTCAGGCCGCTTCTTCACATCCTTCATATGGATTTAAAGGCTTTTATTTTGAAAAGACTCATCTTAGTTCACAGACTTCAGCTCCCATCAACCACCTGTGCTGACGGACAGGTAGACCTCATGTAGTGTCGGTACACTGTGACATTACTGGTGGGAGTGGTTATGAGCGGACCTATCAGGTGACGTTCTACCTGTCACGTGATTCAAGAGTCCGACCAGACAGGTCAGACTGGTTTGATCAATACAGGAAATTTGAGATGTGAAACCCTTTTCAAAATAAAAGTCCTTTATATTTTTTAAGACTTCCTGTGAGAGCGGCGACCATCGAACCGTCTGCCATGATTACACGTTGATCAGCATCATCAGGTTCAGATCAATAAATCCACAAACAATAAAAAGTGACTTCATTAAAGTGAGGTGACACTGAGCATGCTCAGACTCCTGCCATCATGACATGCAGCTCAGACGGACAGGAGCGATCCGGATCAGCAGAGTTCACATTCACACCTGACAGTTTCCTGTACACATGACGCACAGTTCATCGAGACGTCTGCACAACTTCCTGTTTCTTTAAATACCATGCATCCTGGGAGATGAAGGAACAGCCTGTGAGCTGGGAGATGGAGGTCATGTGATACATCCACATCTTGGAGACACACTTCCAGTTTGTGGCTCCACTTCACATTTCTTCTCCCCGTCAGACGTCGTCAAATATTCGGCTTCGAGACGACGACATGGACAGATACCGTCCTCCAGCGTGCCTGACGAACAAACACAAGGTTTGAAGCTTAGATTATTAACCTGTAATAATCTGTTTATAAAGTTCAGATTAATAATCTGTGAATTAAATTTAGACTAATAATCTGTAATAATCTGTTTATAAAGTTCAGACTAATAATCTGTGAAATAAATTTAGACTAATAATCTGTAATAATCTGTGAATAAAGCTATACAGTCGTGTTGATATGGAATCGTGTTCGTGGGGTCGCTGAGGCTCCAAACCTCGGTTGGACTCATGAACAGGTGACGCGTCACATCCAGGTGCTGCCTCACATACATTTCATTATCACACCCGCAGAAAGAGGAAGTAGTCTTCACCTGCCGGACTCTGCGTCCACAGGGTCGTCTGTCAGGGAGTCGGCGTTGAAGTCTAAAGGTTCGGCGTCCTGAAGCAGCTCGATGCAGTCCCGCTCTGCCCGACTCCCAGAACGAGAATATTTAGCTTCTGTTCGACAAACAACAGCGTGTCACATTGTTGCCCGTCGAGTGTTTTCTCCTGGAACAGCTGCTGCTAGTGGACTTACGTCTGTTGTTGGTCGGTGTCACGTTGTCGGAGTAACTGGTCTCCTTCATCTCATGACTGCTCCTGCTCCTCGCTGTGTAGTCCTCTCTCGGGTTTCCATAGCGCTCCTTCCAGTCCTGAAACAACAGACGTGATGGAGTGATGCTGAGCAGCAGGTCAGAGTATTTAAAGGTAACGCTGAGCAGCAGGTCAGAGTATTTAAAGGTGATGCTGAGCAGCAGGTCAGAGTATTTAAAGGTGACGCTGAGCAGCAGGTCAGAGTATTTAAAGGTGAAGCTGAGCAGCAGGTCAGAGTATTTAAAGGTAACGCTGAGCAGCAGGTCAGAGTATTTAAAGGTAACGCTGAGCAGCAGGTCAGAGTATTTAAAGGTAACGCTGAGCAGCAGGTCAGAGTATTTAAAGGTGAAGCTGAGCAGCAGGTCAGAGTATTTAAAGGTAACGCTGAGCAGCAGGTCAGAGTATTTAAAGGTGACGCTGAGCAGCAGGTCAGAGTATTTAAAGGTGACGCTGAGCAGCAGGTCAGAGTATTTAAAGGTAACGCTGAGCAGCAGGTCAGAGTATTTAAAGGTAACGCTGAGCAGCAGGTCAGAGTATTTAAAGGTGAAGCTGAGCAGCAGGTCAGAGTATTTAAAGGTGACGCTGAGCAGCAGGTCAGAGTATTTAAAGGTAACGCTGAGCAGCAGGTCAGAGTATTTAAAGGTAACGCTGAGCAGCAGGTCAGAGTATTTAAAGGTGAAGCTGAGCGCAGGTCAGAGTATTTAAAGGTGAAGCTGAGCAGCAGGTCAGAGTATTTAAAGGTGAAGCTGAGCAGCAGGTCAGAGTATTTAAAGGTGATGCTGAGCAGCAGGTCAGAGTATTTAAAGGTGAAGCTGAGCAGCAGGTCAGAGTATTTAAAGGTGAAGCTGAGCAGCAGGTCAGAGTATTTAAAGGTAACGCTGAGCAGCAGGTCAGAGTATTTAAAGGTGAAGCTGAGCAGCAGGTCAGAGTATTTAAAGGTGAAGCTGAGCAGCAGGTCAGAGTATTTAAAGGTAACGCTGAGCAGCAGGTCAGAGTATTTAAAGGTAACGCTGAGCAGCAGGTCAGAGTATTTAAAGGTAACGCTGAGCAGCAGGTCAGAGTATTTAAAGGTGAAGCTGAGCAGCAGGTCAGAGTATTTAAAGGTGAAGCTGAGCAGCAGGTCAGAGTATTTAAAGGTGAAGCTGAGCAGCAGGTCAGAGTATTTAAAGGTGATGCTGAGCAGCAGGTCAGAGTATTTAAAGGTAACGCTGAGCAGCAGGTCAGAGTATTTAAAGGTAACGCTGAGCAGCAGGTCAGAGTATTTAAAGGTGAAGCTGAGCAGCAGGTCAGAGTATTTAAAGGTGACGCTGAGCAGCAGGTCAGAGTATTTAAAGGTGAAGCTGAGCAGCAGGTCAGAGTATTTAAAGGTGAAGCTGAGCAGCAGGTCAGAGTATTTAAAGGTAACGCTGAGCAGCAGGTCAGAGTATTTAAAGGTGAAGCTGAGCAGCAGGTCAGGGTATTTAAAGGTAACGCTGAGCAGCAGGTCAGAGTATTTAAAGGTAACGCTGAGCAGCAGGTCAGAGTATTTAAAGGTGATGCTGAGCAGCAGGTCAGAGTATTTAAAGGTGACGCTGAGCAGCAGGTCAGAGTATTTAAAGGTAACGCTGAGCAGCAGGTCAGAGTATTTAAAGGTGAAGCTGAGCAGCAGGTCAGAGTATTTAAAGGTGAAGCTGAGCAGCAGGTCAGAGTATTTAAAGGTGAAGCTGAGCAGCAGGTCAGGGTATTTAAAGGTAACGCTGAGCAGCAGGTCAGAGTATTTAAAGGTAACGCTGAGCAGCAGGTCAGAGTATTTAAAGGTGAAGCTGAGCAGCAGGTCAGAGTATTTAAAGGTGAAGCTGAGCAGCAGGTCAGAGTATTTAAAGGTAACGCTGAGCAGCAGGTCAGAGTATTTAAAGGTAACGCTGAGCAGCAGGTCAGAGTATTTAAAGGTGAAGCTGAGCAGCAGGTCAGAGTATTTAAAGGTAACGCTGAGCAGCAGGTCAGAGTATTTAAAGGTGACGCTGAGCAGCAGGTCAGAGTATTTAAAGGTGAAGCTGAGCAGCAGGTCAGAGTATTTAAAGGTGAAGCTGAGCAGCAGGTCAGAGTATTTAAAGGTGATGCTGAGCAGCAGGTCAGAGTATTTAAAGGTGAAGCTGAGCAGCAGGTCAGAGTATTTAAAGGTAACGCTGAGCAGCAGGTCAGAGTATTTAAAGGTGATGCTGAGCAGCAGGTCAGAGTATTTAAAGGTAACGCTGAGCAGCAGGTCAGAGTATTTAAAGGTAACGCTGAGCAGCAGGTCAGAGTATTTAAAGGTGATGCTGAGCAGCAGGTCAGAGTATTTAAAGGTGACGCTGAGCAGCAGGTCAGAGTATTTAAAGGTGATGCTGAGCAGCAGGTCAGAGTATTTAAAGGTGATGCTGAGCAGCAGGTCAGAGTATTTAAAGGTGATGCTGAGCAGCAGGTCAGAGTATTTAAAGGTGAAGCTGAGCAGCAGGTCAGAGTATTTAAAGGTGAAGCTGAGCAGCAGGTCAGAGTATTTAAAGGTAACGCTGAGCAGCAGGTCAGAGTATTTAAAGGTGAAGCTGAGCAGCAGGTCAGAGTATTTAAAGGTGACGCTGAGCAGCAGGTCAGAGTATTTAAAGGTAACGCTGAGCAGCAGGTCAGAGTATTTAAAGGTGAAGCTGAGCAGCAGGTCAGAGTATTTAAAGGTGATGCTGAGCAGCAGGTCAGAGTATTTAAATGTGACGCTGAGCAGCAGGTCAGAGTATTTAAAGGTGACGCTGAGCAGCAGGTCAGAGTATTTAAAGGTGATGCTGAGCAGCAGGTCAGAGTATTTAAAGGTAACGCTGAGCAGCAGGTCAGAGTATTTAAAGGTGATGCTGAGCAGCAGGTCAGAGTATTTAAAGGTAACGCTGAGCAGCAGGTCAGAGTATTTAAAGGTGATGCTGAGCAGCAGGTCAGAGTATTTAAAGGTGACGCTGAGCAGCAGGTCAGAGTATTTAAAGGTGATGCTGAGCAGCAGGTCAGAGTATTTAAAGGTAACGCTGAGCAGCAGGTCAGAGTATTTAAAGGTGATGCTGAGCAGCAGGTCAGAGTATTTAAAGGTAACGCTGAGCAGCAGGTCAGAGTATTTAAAGGTGAAGCTGAGCAGCAGGTCAGAGTATTTAAAGGTAACGCTGAGCAGCAGGTCAGAGTATTTAAAGGTGAAGCTGAGCAGCAGGTCAGAGTATTTAAAGGTGATGCTGAGCAGCAGGTCAGAGTATTTAAAGGTGATGCTGAGCAGCAGGTCAGAGTATTTAAAGGTGATGCTGAGCAGCAGGTCAGAGTATTTAAAGGTAACGCTGAGCAGCAGGTCAGAGTATTTAAAGGTGATGCTGAGCAGCAGGTCAGAGTATTTAAAGGTGATGCTGAGCAGCAGGTCAGAGTATTTAAAGGTGAAGCTGAGCAGCAGGTCAGAGTATTTAAAGGTGAAGCTGAGCAGCAGGTCAGAGTATTTAAAGGTGAAGCTGAGCAGCAGGTCAGAGTATTTAAAGGTGATGCTGAGCAGCAGGTCAGAGTATTTAAAGGTAACGCTGAGCAGCAGGTCAGAGTATTTAAAGGTGAAGCTGAGCAGCAGGTCAGAGTATTTAAAGGTAACGCTGAGCAGCAGGTCAGAGTATTTAAAGGTGAAGCTGAGCAGCAGGTCAGAGTATTTAAAGGTGATGCTGAGCAGCAGGTCAGAGTATTTAAAGGTGATGCTGAGCAGCAGGTCAGAGTATTTAAAGGTGATGCTGAGCAGCAGGTCAGAGTATTTAAAGGTAACGCTGAGCAGCAGGTCAGAGTATTTAAAGGTGATGCTGAGCAGCAGGTCAGAGTATTTAAAGGTGATGCTGAGCAGCAGGTCAGAGTATTTAAAGGTGAAGCTGAGCAGCAGGTCAGAGTATTTAAAGGTGAAGCTGAGCAGCAGGTCAGAGTATTTAAAGGTGATGCTGAGCAGCAGGTCAGAGTATTTAAAGGTGAAGCTGAGCAGCAGGTCAGAGTATTTAAAGGTGAAGCTGAGCAGCAGGTCAGAGTATTTAAAGGTGATGCTGAGCAGCAGGTCAGAGTTAAAGGTAACGCTGAGCAGCAGGTCAGAGTATTTAAAGGTGATGCTGAGCAGCAGGTCAGAGTATTTAAAGGTGATGCTGAGCAGCAGGTCAGAGTATTTAAAGGTGACGCTGAGCAGCAGGTCAGAGTATTTAAAGGTAACGCTGAGCAGCAGGTCAGAGTATTTAAAGGTGATGCTGAGCAGCAGGTCAGAGTATTTAAAGGTGATGCTGAGCAGCAGGTCAGAGTATTTAAAGGTGAAGCTGAGCAGCAGGTCAGAGTATTTAAAGGTGAAGCTGAGCAGCAGGTCAGAGTATTTAAAGGTGATGCTGAGCAGCAGGTCAGAGTATTTAAAGGTGAAGCTGAGCAGCAGGTCAGAGTATTTAAAGGTGAAGCTGAGCAGCAGGTCAGAGTATTTAAAGGTGAAGCTGAGCAGCAGGTCAGAGTATTTAAAGTGATGCTGAGCAGCAGGTCAGAGTATTTAAAGGTGAAGCTGAGCAGCAGGTCAGAGTATTTAAAGGTGATGCTGAGCAGCAGGTCAGAGTATTTAAAGGTAACGCTGAGCAGCAGGTCAGAGTATTTAAAGGTAACGCTGAGCAGCAGGTCAGAGTATTTAAAGGTGATGCTGAGCAGCAGGTCAGAGTATTTAAAGGTAACGCTGAGCAGCAGGAGAGTATTAAAGGTAACGCTGAGCAGCAGGTCAGAGTATTTAAAGGTAACGCTGAGCAGCAGGTCAGAGTATTTAAAGGTGACGCTGAGCAGCAGGTCAGAGTATTTAAAGGTGATGCTGAGCAGCAGGTCAGAGTATTTAAAGGTGATGCTGAGCAGCAGGTCAGAGTATTTAAAGGTGATGCTGAGCAGCAGGTCAGAGTATTTAAAGGTGATGCTGAGCAGCAGGTCAGAGTATTTAAAGGTGAAGCTGCAGCAGGTCAGAGTATTAAAGGTGAAGCTGAGCAGCAGGTCAGAGTATTTAAAGGTGACGCTGAGCAGCAGGTCAGAGTATTTAAAGGTGAAGCTGAGCAGCAGGTCAGAGTATTTAAAGGTAACGCTGAGCAGCAGGTCAGAGTATTTAAAGGTGAAGCTGAGCAGCAGGTCAGAGTATTTAAAGGTGAAGCTGAGCAGCAGGTCAGAGTATTTAAAGGTGATGCTGAGCAGCAGGTCAGAGTATTTAAAGGTGAAGCTGAGCAGCAGGTCAGAGTATTTAAAGGTGAAGCTGAGCAGCAGGTCAGAGTATTTAAAGGTGAAGCTGAGCAGCAGGTCAGAGTATTTAAAGGTAACGCTGAGCAGCAGGTCAGAGTATTTAAAGGTGATGCTGAGCAGCAGGTCAGAGTATTTAAAGGTAACGCTGAGCAGCAGGTCAGAGTATTTAAAGGTGAAGCTGAGCAGCAGGTCAGAGTATTTAAAGGTAACGCTGAGCAGCAGGTCAGAGTATTTAAAGGTAACGCTGAGCAGCAGGTCAGAGTATTTAAAGGTGACGCTGAGCAGCAGGTCAGAGTATTTAAAGGTGAAGCTGAGCAGCAGGTCAGAGTATTTAAAGGTGAAGCTGAGCAGCAGGTCAGAGTATTTAAAGGTAACGCTGAGCAGCAGGTCAGAGTATTTAAAGGTAACGCTGAGCAGCAGGTCAGAGTATTTAAAGGTAACGCTGAGCAGCAGGTCAGAGTATTTAAAGGTGAAGCTGAGCAGCAGGTCAGAGTATTTAAAGGTGATGCTGAGCAGCAGGTCAGAGTATTTAAAGGTGAAGCTGAGCAGCAGGTCAGAGTATTTAAAGGTGACGCTGAGCAGCAGGTCAGAGTATTTAAAGGTAACGCTGAGCAGCAGGTCAGAGTATTTAAAGGTGACGCTGAGCAGCAGGTCAGAGTATTTAAAGGTAACGCTGAGCAGCAGGTCAGAGTATTTAAAGGTGACGCTGAGCAGCAGGTCAGAGTATTTAAAGGTGACGCTGAGCAGCAGGTCAGAGTATTTAAAGGTGAAGCTGAGCAGCAGGTCAGAGTATTTAAAGGTGATGCTGAGCAGCAGGTCAGAGTATTTAAAGGTAACGCTGAGCAGCAGGTCAGAGTATTTAAAGGTGACGCTGAGCAGCAGGTCAGAGTATTTAAAGGTGATGCTGAGCAGCAGGTCAGAGTATTTAAAGGTAACGCTGAGCAGCAGGTCAGAGTATTTAAAGGTGACGCTGAGCAGCAGGTCAGAGTATTTAAAGGTGAAGCTGAACAGCAGGTCAGAGTATTTAAAGGTAACGCTGAGCAGCAGGTCAGAGTATTTAAAGGTGAAGCTGAGCAGCAGGTCAGAGTATTTAAAGGTGATGCTGAGCAGCAGGTCAGAGTATTTAAAGGTGACGCTGAGCAGCAGGTCAGAGTATTTAAAGGTAACGCTGAGCAGCAGGTCAGAGTATTTAAAGGTGACGCTGAGCAGCAGGTCAGAGTATTTAAAGGTGATGCTGAGCAGCAGGTCAGAGTATTTAAAGGTGATGCTGAGCAGCAGGTCAGAGTATTTATCTTAATCTGGTGGAGATAAAACATTTCCAAACGTTTCATTAACGTCTCCTGAAACCTCCTGGATGTTTTTGTTGTACTCACTCTTCGTCTGTTCTCGCCGTCTTCGATCCGTTGCCGCTTCCTTTTCTCTGTACAGACAGAGAATAATGTTAGAGTGCAGGTCAGCACATCATCCTGTCCGCCGTGACTCGTGTTAAAATGTTCTTACCCCGTCGGATCAGCTCCTTGCCCTCGTCGATCAGGTCTGACGTCATCTCACTGTCGCCCACAAACTGCTGGAAGCCCAGAAGGTTCAGACAGCGAGTCCCCAGACTGAGGAGAGAGTTCATCCCAAACATCAGGTTTGATACATTTACACCTCATCGACTGTTCAAGAAGATCAGAACCAAACGAGTCCAAGCTGATGAACTGAGATGTCACATTTCACACTTTAATTAAATAAATTAATTTATTATATTTTCTGTGTGGACTGACCGTCTCTCTGTCCACGGAGGCCCTGTTCACATTTAATCACCTCATTACATCGTTAGCTAGTAGTTGTGGTTGTAGTTGTAGTTTTAGTTGTAGCCGTGGTTGTAGTTTTAGTTGTAGTCGTGGTTGTAGTTGTAGTCGTGGTTGTAGTTTTAGTTGTGGTTGTAGTTGTAGCCGTGGTTGTAGTTTTAGTTGTGGTTGTAGTTGTAGTTGTAGTCGTGGTTGTAGTTGTGGTTGTAGTTGTAGTCGTGGTTGTAGTTTTAGTTGTGGTTGTAGTTGTAGCCGTGGTTGTAGTCATGGTTGTAGTTGTAGTTTTAGTTGTGGTTGTAGTTCTAGTTGTAGCCGTGGCTGTAGTTGCAGTCATGGTTGTAGTTGTAGTTCTAGTTTTAGTTGTGGTTGTAGTTGTAGTCATGGTTGTAGTTGTAGTTGTGGTTGTAGTTGTAGTCGTGGTTGTAGTTTTAGTTGTGGTTGTAGTTGTAGCCGTGGTTGTAGTCATGGTTGTAGTTGTAGTTTTAGTTGTGGTTGTAGTTCTAGTTGTAGCCGTGGCTGTAGTTGCAGTCATGGTTGTAGTTGTAGTTGTAGTTCTAGTTTTAGTTGTGGTTGTAGTTCTAGTTTTAGTTGTGGTTGTAGTTGTAGTCATGGTTGTAGTTGTAGTTGTGGTTGTAGTTGTAGTCGTGGTTATTGTTGTAGTTTTAGTTGTGGTTGTAGCCGTGGTTGTAGTTGTAGTCATGGTTGTAGTTGTAGTCGTGGTTATTGTTGTAGTTGTGGTTGTAGTCGTAGTTATTGTTGTAGTTGTGGTTGTAGTCGTGGTTATTGTTGTAGTTTTAGTTGTGGTTGTAGCCGTGGTTGTAGTTGTAGTCATGGTTGTAGTTGTAGTCGTGGTTATTGTTGTAGTTGTGGTTGTAGTCGTGGTTATTGTTGTAGTTTTAGTTGTGGTTGTAGCCATAGTTGTAGTTGTAGTCATGGTTGTAGTTGTGGTTGTAGTCGTGGTTATCGTTGTAGTTTTAGTTGTGGTTGTAGTTGTAGTTTTAGTTGTGGTTGTAGCCGTGGTTGTAGTTGTAGTTATGGTTGTGGTTGTAGTCGTGGTTATTGTTGTAGTTGTGGTTGTAGTCGTGGTTATTGTTGTAGTTTTAGTTGTGGTTGTAGCCGTGGTTGTAGTTGTGGTTGTAGCCGTGGTTGTAGTTGTAGTTGTGGTTGTAGTCGTGGTTATCGTTGTAGTTGTAGCCGTGGTTGTAGTTGTAGTTTTAGTTGTAGTTGTAGCCGTGGTTGTAGTTGTAGTTTTAGTTGTAGTTGTGGTTGTAGTTGTGGTTATCGTTGTAGTTGTGGTTGTAGTCGTGGTTATTGTTGTAGTTTTAGTTGTGGTTGTAGCCGTGGTTGTAGTTGTAGTCATGGTTGTAGTTGTAGTTGTGGTTGTAGTCGTGGTTATCGTTGTAGTTGTTGTGGTTGTAGTCATGGTTATTGTTGTAGTTTTAGTTGTAGTTTTAGTTGTGGTTGTAGTTGTAGTTTTAGTTGTGGTTGTAGTCGTGGTTATCGTTGTAGTTGTAGTTTTAGTTGTGGTTGTAGTCGTGGTTATTGTTGTAGTTGTAGTTTTAGTTGTGGTTGTAGTCGTGGTTATTGTTGTAGTTTTAGTTGTGGTTGTAGTCGTGGTTATTGTTGTAGTTGTAGTTTTAGTTGTGGTTGTAGTCGTGGTTATTGTTGTAGTTTTAGTTGTGGTTGTAGTTGTAGTTTTAGTTGTGGTTGTAGTCGCCGTGTCTCACCTGAAGTAGGTGGCGATGCAGAGGATGACGATCAGCATGGGGTAGTAGATGTAGAAGCCGTTGGCGATAAAAGAGAGGACACGCATCGATCCCATGATCTGAAAAGAAAGAGAGGTGAGACGGGCGGACATGATGGTTCACTGTTTGCTTTCAGGCCGACGGTGATTTACCGACGTGTACGCCGTCTGCTCCTTCTGCTGGTGGGAAATGGCCGAGTCCATGTGGATCAGACCCAGGAAGTTCAGACACAGAGGAGGCGTCAACCGGCAGAACAACCTGCAGACAGAGTCACAGTCAGATCAGAGGACACAGGTAAAGGTCAGTAACCTGTTGACTGAAGACTCACATGCCGCTGAACTGCAGGCTGTAGGCGTCCGTCTGGTGATGGGAGGCCAGGTAGTAGTAGTTGAAAACCCGAATGCGGAACACGGTAGAGTAAACGCATGTACACAGAAAGAAGATTGTGATGAAGCACGCCATCTGGTGGACAGGAGAGTCAACACAGACCAGTTAGATTGATCGGGTCGGTCCTTTGAGTAAGGACAGCGACTGATAAGGTCTGTGGTCTGGCGTTGGACCGGCCCAGTCTGCGTGGTTCTGTGCAGTCTCACCTCGATGTACAGGTAGTTGTAGTCTCTCTCAGCCAGCTGGATGAACACGGCAAACAGTGAGAGGACTGGCCGGGTGCTGAAGAAGGTGCACTCGGACCAGACCACGGCCACGCTGAACAGGGTCAGGACCACCGACAGCAGGCGGTAAAACCAGCGCTTCAGGAGACACTCCCAGTACCACTCTGCACAAAGACACACACCACACACACACACACACACACATTGAGTGCCGGGCTCAAAGGTACTGTGGCAGAACTCCATGAATCGTATTAGAGGCCCGGCCTTCAAACCCACCTACAGGCGGCGTGTACACGTATCTGCTGAACCAGCCGGCCGGCTCGGATGACGGGAAGCTGTGGACAAACTGGTGCGTTGAACTGGTCTCGTTCTTGGCGACGTCCTCCAGGTGGATGGCCTGCTGCAGGAGGATCTGCCACTGGACCCGAGTCCGGTTGTGTCTCTGAACCGCGTAGATGACCTGAACAAAGGAACACACGAGCCACCATGTTTAACCTCAAACATCAGAAACCCTGACAAGGCGGACCACACTTCTGGATCCTGCCTGACCCACAAAAATTTTGTTGGTACTGCCTGATCCAGGGCTTTTTTCAGGTCCACTTTGTCTGTCTACATGGATCCTTTTTGGACCTGCAGCTACAACTCTGACCGCTGCCGTCTTCACTTCAAACACACCAGGACAGATGTTAACTCGACAGACTGAAGAGACTGTGCAGCCGCCTGCTCATTGGTCCAGGTCAGAGATCAGAGAACCCCGACCTTCAAAAACCTGACGCCTCCTCATGGTCTCACCTGTTTGTGAAGCTTCACTAGGCTCTTCTCGCTTGGATACGTGTTCTGCTTGTCGTCGAAGTCCTCGTAGTCATCCATGTTCCTGCCCATCTTCTCCTGGTAATCCACCGGGCACTGAGGGGATGACAGCATGTCATGTGATCCATGAATCATGGCCCTGCCTGCTGTGTGCTGTCGGTATAATTGTTGTCCACTTACCTTCCGGAGGATGGTGTCGATGTACTTCCTCAGAGGATGGTTGTACTTGATGGATTCGCTGACTTTTCTCACCTCCTGTAGAAAACCAGACCTCACAGTAAAAACACTGAACCGAGCGTCAAACGTTACGCTCCACCGATGCTCACCTCCATCACGTCCTCCAGGTTTTCCTCTGCGTCTGCCTTCTCCGTCATAAGCTTGGACGCCTTGAAGTACGTCTTGATGAGTAGGTGTCCGTGTCGAGAGGCGTTCCAGTACGAGCGAGGGATTTCCACCAAACCGTAACCGAGCAGCAGCACCAGCAGGAACAGGCCCCAGGTATTAGCGGCCGTGATGCCAATGGTCTGCAGCCCGTACCTGGACGACGAGCAGACGGTGGAGTTATGGTCACAGTGACACTAAATATGAAGGATGACAGTCTCAGGTGTTGCTTTGGTCTGCTGTCATGTGAGGCTGAAGACTCACTGTGAGTCCATTCAGAATAAATCACATCACATCCTGTATTATTGAACTATGATGATCGTGTGGATGAGATCACTGACCAGGACAGCTGCCACTCCGGATGTACAGCCACACAGATAAGCAGCGAGCCGAAGATGAGCAGGTACGTCCCGTAATAAATGGCGTTCTCGATCAGGGCGGTTTTAATCTTCCCGGTAATGGAGAAGCCCCCAGAGCGAGCGTACGACTGCATGAAGGGCAGCAGCAGCCTGGAAACACAAATCAAACCTTTAAACAACATCGTGGTCATCGTACAGCGCTCACATGAAGAACATGTGTTCACGGTCCATCATACAGACCACGTGAGACACTGAGAGGTCCAGTACACCACCCTCCAGAACACCGGCATGATGCCATCAGGGATGTAGCTCCACGGCTTGTAGCACTGCGTCAGAGTCCTGTCAGGGCGGAGGAGGAGACAAGATGTTGCTACAACGCTACAAGGTTACAACGTTACAGCGCTACAACACTACGATGCTACAACGTTACAGCGCTACAACACTACGATGTTACAACGTTACAAGGTTACAACGCTACAACACTACGATTTTACAATGCTACAAGGTTACAACTCTACAACGTTACAACGCTACAACATTTCGATGTTACAACGTTACAACGCTACAACACTACGATGTTACAATGTTACAACGCTACAAGGTTACAACTCTACAACGTTACAACGCTACAACACTACGATGTTACAACGTTACGACGCTACAACACTTCGATGTTACAATGTTACAATGCTACAACACTACGATGTTACAACGTTACAACGTTACGCCGCTACAACACTTCGATGTTACAATGTTACAATGCTACAAGGTTACAACTCTACAACGTTACAACGCTACAACACTTCGATGTTACAACGTTACAAGGTTACAACGCTACAACACTACGATGTTACAATGTTACAATGCTACAAGGTTACAACTCTACAACGTTACAAGGCTACAACACTTCGATGTTACAACGTTACAAGGTTACAACGCTACAACACTACGATGTTACAACGTTACAACGCTACAACACTACGATGTTACAACAGTACAAGGTTACAACGCTACAACACTACGATGTTACGTTACAAGGTTACAACGCTACAACACTACGATGTTACAATGTTACAATGCTACAAGGTTACAACGCTACAACACTTCGATGTTACAATGCTACAAGGTTACAACGCTACAAGGTTACAATGCTACAAGGTTACAATGCTACAAGGTTACAATGCTACAAGGTTACAATGCTGCAATGTTACAACGCTACAACGTTACAATGCTAAAACGTTACAACTTTACAACACTACGATGTCACAACGTTACAACGCTACAAGGTTACAACGCTACAAGGTTACAATGTTACAACACTACGATGTCACAACGTTACAACGCTACAAGGTTACAACGCTACAAGGTTACAATGTTACAACACTACGATGTCACAACGTTACAACGCTACAAGGTTACAATGCTGCAATGTTACAATGTTACAACACTATGATGTCACAACGTTACAACGCTACAAGGTTACAACGCTACAAGGTTACAATGTTACAACACTACGATGTCACAACGTTACAACGCTACAAGGTTACAACGCTACAAGGTTACAATGTTACAACACTACGATGTCACAACGTTACAACGCTACAAGGTTACAACGCTACAAGGTTACAATGTTACAACACTACGATGTCACAACGTTACAATGCTACAAGGTTACAATGCTGCAATGTTACAACGCTACAATGTTACAACGCTACAAAGACTCGTACACTGACCTTCTAGTGGGCGTGGCAGATGTGTTTGTTGCCGTGTGATTGGATGGTTGCGGGCTGGCGGTGGAACTAGAGGCATGATCCTCATGGTCAATCTTACACTGCTTATAGATCGTCTGTGAGAAGACAACATAGACACTGTCGGTGTCCAGGAGACAGAGGACAGACACACAGAGGACAGACAGTCAGAGGACACAGTCAGAGGACAGACAGACAGATAGACAGAGGACAGACACACAGAGGACAGACAGTCAGAGGACAGACACACAGAGGACAGACAGTCAGGACAGACAGACAGATAGACAGAGGACAGACACACAGAGGACAGACAGTCAGAGGACAGACAGTCAGAGGACAGACAGACAGATAGACAGAGGACAGACACACAGAGGACAGACAGTCAGAGGACAGACAGACAGATAGACAGAGGACAGACAGACAGTCAGAGGACAGAGAGAGGACAGACAGACAGATAGACAGAGGACAGACACACAGAGGACAGACAGTCAGAGGACAGAGAAACAGATAGACAGAGGACAGACAGTCAGAGGACAGACACACAGAGGACAGACAGTCAGAGGACAGAGGACAGACACACAGAGGACAGACAGTCAGAGGACAGACACACAGAGGACAGACAGTCAGAGGACAGAGAAACAGATAGACAGAGGACAGACAGACAGTCAGAGGACAGACAGACAGATAGACAGAGGACAGACACACAGAGGACAGACAGTCAGAGGACAGAGAAACAGATAGACAGAGGACAGACAGACAGTCAGAGGACAGACAGACAGATAGACAGAGGACAGACACACAGAGGACAGACAGTCAGAGGACAGAGAAACAGATAGACAGAGGACAGACAGTCAGAGGACAGACACACAGAGGACAGACAGTCAGAGGACAGACACACAGAGGACAGACAGTCAGAGGACAGAGAAACAGATAGACAGAGGACAGACACACAGAGGACAGACAGTCAGAGGACAGAGAAACAGATAGACAGAGGACAGACAGTCAGAGGACAGACACACAGAGGACAGACAGTCAGAGGACAGACACACAGAGGACAGACAGTCAGAGGACAGAGAAACAGATAGACAGAGGACAGACAGACAGTCAGAGGACAGAGAGAGGACAGACAGACAGACAGACTAACCGTGCTGACGTCCAATGGCAGGATGAAGACGATGAGGAAGCACAGGTACCAGGCGAGCAGCGTGCCGAACAGCACCATGCGCTGCTGCTTCCTGAAGTCTCCGTACCTGTGCAGCAGGAAGAGTGCCAGAAAGAAAACCACCACAAGCTCGATACCCAACGCCGCCCCGCTCATCCTGCCTCCGCGCTCTGACACACCTGAAACACAGGAAGCTCCGCCTTCATACAGTCCAACACATCGCTCACTGAGGAATCATGAGACGTCACAGGGGGCAGGTGATAAATAATAATAATACTACATTTAGATATTCAAAGACACGTTACATAAATCAAATCATCAAAACAATGAGATAGTTCACTTGAAAACACAATAGACTGAGCTAACCATTAAAAGCATTTTAAAAAGGAGTGTGCGCACGTCACTACAGTCACGGATGTGTTTGTGGAGAGTTCCAGAGGGAGGGGGCAGCTGCAGAGACTGTTGCCCCAGGTTCGGTGCTTAGCCCTGGGTGGAGGAGTCAGGAGGTTTGCATCAGATGGATTGTGGCGATGGAGCAAGTCAGTGAGGGAGGAAGGGGTCTGGTAATGGAGGTCCTGGAGGACAGGAGTGATGTAATCACGGCTGCGGATCAGCAGACGAGCAGCAGAGTTTTGGATGTACTGAAGTTTATTTAAAGTTTTGGATGGTGTGCATAGAGGATGCTGTTACAGTAGTCAACTCTAGACGTGATAAAGGCGCGTGAATGAGGGTTTCAGTGGTGGAGAAGTGATGGAGTGATGGGCGGAGTCAGGCTATGTTCTGGAGGTGAAAGAAGGCAGGTCTGGTGATTTGGTTTGTGTGATGTTCAGTGTTCATTGTCAAAGATGACGATGTCGATGGTGAGGCGGTCTTGGTGAGGGATTTGGGGCCGATGATGATCACGTCTGATTTGTCACAGTTTAGTTTGAGGAAGTTGGTCTGCATCCAGGATTTGGTGTCGGCGAGGCAGTTGGAGAGAGTGCAGTGAGTGGGGCCACCGGGGGTGATGGAGTTGGTGGAGATATAAAGCTGGACGTCATCGGCATAACAGTGGAAATGAAGACCATGGTGGCAAATGATGTTGCCAAGGGGGAGCAGGTAGAGTATGAAGAGGAGAGCACCGAACCCCTGGGGGACGCCTTGGGAAGGAGGAGCAGTGGAGGAGGTGCAGTCATGTGGATGAATTGTTGTCAGCCTGTGCCTTCGACCTTTGACTTCAGCAACTTCTCCACAACAAGACGTTGGCGACTTTGAGCAGGGCTGCGTCAGTGCTGTGTGGAAATGGTCGAACAGGTCGATTCTGGAGCCGGGAGCTCCACATGATGTCAAGAGTCCAGGTTTTTATGACAGGGACTGAGCCAGACCTGATGTCACAGGACAAGTGAGACGCCAGGGGACAGGTGAGACGACACAGGACAGGTGACTGTAACCTGTTACCATGGAGACCTGAACACAGGCTACACGTGTGCCAGGAATTACAACACAACATAAAAACAACGAGGTGATGTCTGACATCAGAGACTGTCCTAATGACGTCACAGTGACGTCACATAGTCAAGCTGCTGCTCCTTCCGTTGTGGTCGTCATGCGTTACCGGTCAAACGGACACACCGTCAAACATCCGGGCATTAAAGCGTCACGTGCTGTCTCACCTGTCCATTCAGAGGACAGGTGAGCACGAGCAGCGAGCTACGTCACGGCTAGCTGGCTAACGGTGGCTAGCACAGACGTCACTCACGCGCTGACTTACCGTGACTTCTTCGTTAGTGTCTCCGCTGGTTGGCGGGAACAGACGCTCCGTGTCCGCGCGCTGTGAGGTCACCGTCCGCGTGTTTACCGGCAGAATCCGCCGTTACCTCGATCACGTCAGACACTTCCTGCTTGTCCACCAGGAGAGGACGATGACGTCAGAGCCAGGCAGACAGGCTCGGCGCGTGCGCAGTAGTGACAGCAGTGGGCGTGGTCTCATTGGACAGCCACCGGAAGCTGTTTGTCAACCGCCAATAAAATCAAAGAAGAAGACAAAATCACGTGAGCGCTCCGCAGCTTGACGTGACATCAGCTGACTGCAGTCAACAGAAGAGGAAGAAGCAGCAGCAGCAGCGTCCATCGACCTTCAGTCTGTCCGCGTCTCAGCAACATGGCGAGTCAATCTCAGGGCATCCAGCAGCTGCTGCAGGCCGAGAAGAGAGCGGCCGAGAAGGTGGCCGAGGCCCGCAAGCGTGAGTACGACCGGCGGCCCGCGGGCCCGCTGCGGCCGCTGTTAGCAGATTTAGACCGTGTTAGCAACATGTAGCTGTGGTGATCAAAGCGTCCCCGCTCTGAATCCTGCATAACTTTAAGCCTTAATATAATGTGAACAGGTGAGTTGTATATAAATTATTAAGCCTTAATATAATGTGAACAGGTGAGTTGTATATAAATTATTAAGCCTTAATATAATATGAACAGGTGAGTTGTATATAAATTCACCCTCAGTACAGTTGTCATGAACGGGGAAATTAGCTACAGAGACCAAAACTGTTTTTTGTACCAGGCTGTAAACATGTTTATTTCTGCTGTGAAACATGGGGACTTATGGAGACTGACTCACTGCTGGAGCCAGCCTCAGGTGGACGTCAGAGGAACTGCAGGTTGATTCATGTCATGTGATTTGTGAGTCAGAGAGAATGAATAGAGGTCAGCTGATCCACTCAGGTCTGAGTGATCAGTCATGTGATCAGTCATGTGATCAGTCAGACCTTCAGACCACAACGAAAGGACAGCTGTGGACAAAATGATAGAAACAGTGT
This sequence comes from Collichthys lucidus, assembly GCA_004119915.2. Classification (NCBI taxonomy): domain Eukaryota; kingdom Metazoa; phylum Chordata; class Actinopteri; family Sciaenidae; genus Collichthys; species Collichthys lucidus. The sequence goes on along the minus strand of ML240616.1, from coordinate 73,114 downwards.
GTGTGTGTGTGTGTGTGTGTGTGTGTGAGAATCAGAAGTACTTTATTAATCCCCGTAGGGAAATAGTTTTTATATACAGTAAATAAATAAATATCACGTGTCTCTGTCTCCCCCTGCAGGTAAGAACCGGCGTCTGAAGCAGGCGAAGGAAGAAGCTCAGGCTGAGATTGAACAGTATCGACTACAGAGAGAGAAAGAGTTCAAGACCAAGGAGGCGGCCGTACGTACAGTACAACTGCAGTAATACTTAACACCACGTGTGTACACCGGATACAGGATAATAAATCTGTTTATGCCCCTCAGGCCCTCGGTTCCCATGGCAACAGCGCGGTGGAGGTGGACCGCGACACAGCTGAGCGGATGGGTCGTATCCAGGCCAGTTACCGCAGTAACCGTGAGGCGGTGCTGGGCGAGCTGCTGCGGCGCGTGTGCGACATCCAGCCGGAGTTTCACGCTAACTACCGCGTGGCCGGCTGAGGGGGGCGGGGCCAGAGGCAACTGGGACGGGCAGACAGACGTGACATGGACGTTAGCAACATTAGCTTCATTAGCCAAAAGTTTAGTTTGACAAGTTATTGTGACCTTTATTTTGAAGGTGTGACAAGTTCAGTACTTCCTGTTTCCTGCTCCAGGCGCAGACGGATAATAAATGTCGTTACTGTGTTGATGTTGAATTTACGAAATATTTATATTTATTAGAATTAATTTGACCTTTCAAAATAAAAGCTTGTATTTACTGCAGCTGTGAAGAGGAATCAAATATCACATTTGATGAGCTGATTGGTTGTTTTCCTTCCAAGTCTCCTCCAATCAGTACTCGCTGCTCGTCCCTGCTCTCTAACCCGATTGGCTGGAGAAAGTGGAAAGGCTTTTATTGTGATACTCTTGTGCATTCTACAGTTTTGTGGTTGTTTCCTGTGTGTAACCATGTGACTTCCTGGTTGTGATGATGAAAATAATAAACTTAATGATGATTGGCTGAAACTTTGATCACACCACTCTGTGAAATCATTTAAAATAGGGCTATGTTCAGGGTCCTTCACGTCAGCAACGTCGCCTGCAAACTTAATGATATGACGCCTGATGTCGTGCTTTGGCATTTGCATTTAAAATAGATAAAGTCACGGAGAGGGCGCAGCCCTGGGGGGAAGCAGTGGAGGAAAACAGGACATCGGGTAAAATGCTATTCACTCTCACATGTTGAGACCTGTTAGTTAAAAAGTTCATCAACCCACCATGGGGTTTAATCTGGTTTTATCATGGGGTTTAATCTGGTTTTATTATTGGGTTTAATCTGGTTTTATTATTGGGTTTAATCTGGTTTTATCATGGGGTTTAATCTGGTTTTATTATTGGGTTTAATCTGGTTTTATCATGGGGTTTAATCTGGTTTTATTATTGGGTTTAATCTGGTTTTATTATTGGGTTTAATCTGGTTTTATTATGGGGTTTAATCTGGTTTTATTATGGGGTTTAATCTGGTTTTATTATTAGGTTTAATCTGGTTTTATCATGGGGTTTAATCTGGTTTATTATTGGGTTTAATGGTTTATCATGGGGTTTAATCTGGTTTATTATTGGGTTTAATCTGGTTTCATTATGGGGTTTAATCTGGTTTATTATTGGGTTTAATCTGGTTTTATCATGGGGTTTAATCTGGTTTTATTATGGGGTTTAATCTGGTTTATCATGGGGTTTAATCTGGTTTTATTATTGGGTTTAATCTGGTTTATTATGGGGTTTAATCTGGTTTTATTTGGGTTTAATCTGGTTTTATCATGGGGTTTAATCTGGTTTTATTATTGGGTTTAATCTGGTTTTATCATGGGGTTAATCTGGTTTATTATTGGGTTTAATCTGGTTTCATTATGGGGTTTAATCTGGTTTTATTATTGGGTTTAATCTGGTTTTATCATGGGTTTAATCTGGTTTTATTATGGGGTTTAATCTGGTTTATCATGGGGTTTAATGGTTTTATTATTGGGTTTAATCTGGTTTATCATGGGGTTTAATCTGGTTTTATTATTGGGTTTAATCTGGTTTTATCAGGGTTTAATCTGGTTTTATCATGGGGTTTAATCTGGTTTTATTATGGGGTTTAATCTGGTTTCATTATGGGGTTTAATCTGGTTTTATTATTGGGTTTAATCTGGTTTATTATGGGGTTTAATCTGGTTTTATTATTGGGTTAATATGGTTTTATCATGGGTTTAATCTGGTTTATTATGGGTTTAATCTGGTTTCATTATGGGGTTTAATCTGGTTTTATTATTGGGTTTAATCTGGTTTTATTATGGGGTTTAATCTGGTTTTATTATTGGGTTAAATCTGGTTTATCATGGGGTTTAATCTGGTTTTATATTGGGTTAATCTGGTTTTATCATGGGGTTTAATCTGGTTTTATTATTGGGTTTAATCTGGTTTCATTATGGGGTTTAATCTGGTTTATTATTGGGTTTAATCTGGTTTATCATGGGGTTTAATCTGGTTTTATCATGGGGTTTAATCTGGTTTTATCATGGGGTTTAATCTGGTTTTATTATTGGGTTTAATCTGGTTTTATTATTGGGTTTAATCTGGTTTTATCATGGGGTTTAATCTGGTTTTATTATTGGGTTTAATCTGGTTTTATTATTGGGTTTAATCTGGTTTTATCATGGGGTTTAATCTGGTTTTATTATTGGGTTTAATCTGGTTTTATCATTGGGTTTAATCTGGTTTTATCATGGGGTTTAATCTGGTTTTATTATGGGGTTTAATCTGGTTTTATTATGGGGTTTAATCTGGTTTCATTATGGGGTTTAATCTGGTTTTATTATTGGGTTTAATCTGGTTTTATTATGGGGTTTAATCTGGTTTTATTATTGGGTTAAATCTGGTTTTATCATGGGGTTTAATCTGGTTTTATTATGGGTTTAATCTGGTTTCATTATGGGGTTAATCTGGTTTTATTATTGGGTTTAATCTGGTTTTATTATGGGGTTTAATCTGGTTTTATATTGGGTTAATCTGGTTTTATCATGGGGTTTAATCTGGTTTTATTATTGGGTTTAATCTGGTTTATCATGGGGTTTAATCTGGTTTTATTATTGGGTTTAATCTGGTTTCATTATGGGGTTTAATCTGGTTTTATTATTGGGTTTAATCTGGTTTTATCATGGGGTTTAATCTGGTTTTATTATTGGGTTTAATCTGGTTTTATCATGGGGTTTAATCTGGTTTTATTATTGGGTTTAATCTGGTTTTATCATGGGGTTTAATCTGGTTTTATTATTGGGTTTAATCTGGTTTTATCATGGGGTTTAATCTGGTTTTATCATGGGGTTTAATATGGTTTTATTATTGGGTTTAATCTGGTTTTATCATGGGGTTTAATCTGGTTTTTTTATTGGGTTTAATCTGGTTTTATCATGGGGTTTAATCTGGTTTTATTATGGGGTTTAATCTGGTTTTATTATGGGTTTAATCTGGTTTTATCATGGGGTTTAATCTGGTTTATTATGGGGTTTAATCTGGTTTATTATGGGGTTTAATCTGGTTTCATTATGGGGTTTAATCTGGTTTATTATTGGGTTTAATCTGGTTTTATTATGGGGTTTAATCTGGTTTATTATTGGGTTAAATCTGGTTTTATCATGGGGTTTAATCTGGTTTTATTATTGGGTTTAATCTGGTTTCATTATGGGGTTTAATCTGGTTTATTATTGGGTTTAATCTGGTTTTATTATGGGGTTTAATCTGGTTTTATTATTGGGTTAAATCTGGTTTTATCATGGGGTTTAATCTGGTTTTATTATTGGGTTTAATCTGGTTTATCATGGGGTTTAATCTGGTTTTTATTGGGTTTAATCTGGTTTCATTATGGGTTTAATCTGGTTTATTATTGGGTTTTAATCTGGTTTATCATGGGGTTTAATCTGGTTTATCATGGGGTTTATCTGGTTTTATATTGGGTTTAATCTGGTTTATTATTGGGTTTAATGGTTTTATCGTGGGGTTAATCTGGTTTTATTATTGGGTTTAATCTGGTTTATTATTGGGTTAATCTGGTTTTATCATGGGGTTTAATCTGGTTTTATTATTGGGTTTAATCTGGTTTTATTATTGGGTTTAATCTGGTTTTATCATGGGGTTTAATCTGGTTTTATTATGGGGTTTAATCTGGTTTTATTATGGGGTTTAATCTGGTTTCATTATGGGGTTTAATCTGGTTTTATTATTGGGTTTAATCTGGTTTTATTATGGGGTTTAATCTGGTTTTATTATTGGGTTAAATCTGGTTTTATCATGGGGTTTAATCTGGTTTTATTATTGGGTTTAATCTGGTTTCATTATGGGGTTTAATCTGGTTTTATTATTGGGTTTAATATGGTTTTATTATGGGGTTTAATCTGGTTTTATTATTGGGTTAAATCTGGTTTTATCATGGGGTTTAATCTGGTTTTATTATTGGGTTTAATCTGGTTTTATCATGGGGTTTAATCTGGTTTTATTATTGGGTTTAATCTGGTTTCATTATGGGGTTTAATCTGGTTTTAATTGGGTTAATCTGGTTTTATCATGGGGTTTAATCTGGTTTTATTATGGGGTTTAATCTGGTTTTATCATGGGGTTTAATCTGGTTTTATTATTGGGTTTAATCTGGTTTATTATTGGGTTTAATCTGGTTTTATCATGGGTTTAATCTGGTTTTATTATGGGTTTAATCTGGTTTATCATGGGGTTTAATCTGGTTTATTATTGGGTTTAATCTGGTTTTATTATGGGGTTTAATCTGGTTTTATTATGGGGTTTAATCTGGTTTTATTATTGGGTTTAATCTGGTTTTATCATGGGTTTAATCTGGTTTATTATTGGGTTTAATCTGGTTTTATCATGGGGTTTAATCTGGTTTTATTATTGGGTTTAATCTGGTTTCATTATGGGGTTTAATCTGGTTTTATTATTGGGTTTAATCTGGTTTATCATGGGGTTTAATGGTTTATTATGGGGTTTAATCTGGTTTTATCATGGGGTTTAATCTGGTTTTATTATTGGGTTTAATCTGGTTTTATTATGGGGGGTTAATCTGGTTTTATTATTGGGTTTAATCTGGTTTTATCATGGGGTTTAATCTGGTTTATCATTGGGTTTAATCTGGTTTTATCATGGGGTTTAATCTGGTTTTATCATGGGGTTTAATCTGGTTTTATATTGGGTTTAATCTGGTTTTATTATTGGGTTTAATCTGGTTTTATCATGGGGTTTAATCTGGTTTATTATGGGGTTTAATCTGGTTTTATCATGGGGTTTAATCTGGTTTATTATTGGGTTTAATCTGGTTTTATCATGGGTTTAATCTGGTTTTATTATTGGGTTTAATCTGGTTTATCATGGGGTTTAATCTGGTTTTATCATGGGGTTTAATCTGGTTTATTATTGGGTTTAATCTGGTTTTATCATGGGGTTTAATCTGTTTTTTTATTGGGTTTAAATGGTTTTATCATGGGGTTTAATCTGGTTTTATTATGGGGTTTAATCTGGTTTTATCATGGGGTTTAATCTGGTTTTATTATTGGGTTTAATCTGGTTTTTATTGGGTTTAATCTGGTTTATCATGGGGTTTAATCTGGTTTTATTATTGGGTTTAATCTGGTTTTATTATTGGGTTTAATCTGGTTTTATCATGGGGTTTAATCTGGTTTTATTATTGGGTTTAATCTGGTTTTATATTGGGTTTAATCTGGTTTTATCATGGGGTTTAATCTGGTTTTATTATGGGTTTAATCTGGTTTCATTATGGGGTTTAATCGGTTTTATTATTGGGTTTAATCTGGTTTTATTATGGGGTTTAATCTGGTTTTATTATTGGGTTAAATCTGGTTTTATCATGGGGTTTAATCTGGTTTTTTATTGGGTTAATCTGGTTTTATCATGGGGTTTAATCTGGTTTTATTATTGGGTTTAATCTGGTTTTATTATTGGGTTTAATCTGGTTTTATCATGGGTTTAATCTGGTTTTATTAGGGGTTAATCTGGTTTATTATGGGGTTTAATCTGGTTTCATTATGGGGTTTAATCTGGTTTTATTATTGGGTTTAATCTGGTTTTATTATGGGGTTTAATCTGGTTTTATTATGGGTTAAATCTGGTTTTATCATGGGGTTTAATGGTTTTATTATTGGGTTTAATCTGGTTTTATCATGGGGTTTAATCTGGTTTTATTATTGGGTTTAATCTGGTTTCATTATGGGGTTTAATCTGGTTTTATTATTGGGTTTAATCTGGTTTTATTATTGGGTTAAATCTGGTTTTATTATTGGGTTAAATCTGGTTTTATCATGGGGTTTAATCTGGTTTTATTATTGGGTTTAATCTGGTTTTATCATGGGGTTTAATCTGGTTTTATTATTGGGTTTAATCTGGTTTCATTATGGGGTTTAATCTGGTTTTATTATTGGGTTTAATCTGGTTTTATCATGGGGTTTAATCTGGTTTAGTATTGGGTTAATCTGGTTTTATATGGGTTTAATCTGGTTTTATCATGGGGTTTAATCTGGTTTTATTATGGGGTTTAATCTGGTTTTATTATGGGGTTTAATCTGGTTTCATTATGGGGTTTAATCTGGTTTTATTATTGGGTTTAATCTGGTTTTATTATGGGGTTTAATCTGGTTTTATTATTGGGTTAAATCTGGTTTTATCATGGGGTTTAATCTGGTTTTATTATTGGGTTTAATCTGGTTTCATTATGGGGTTTAATCTGGTTTTATTATTGGGTTTAATCTGGTTTTATTATGGGGTTTAATCTGGTTTTATTATTGGGTTTAAATCTGGTTTTATCATGGGGTTTAATCTGGTTTTATATGGGTTTAATCTGGTTTTATCATGGGGTTTAATCTGGTTTTATTATTGGGTTTAATCTGGTTTCATTATGGGGTTTAATCTGGTTTTATTATTGGGTTTAATCTGGTTTTATCATGGGGTTTAATCTGGTTTTATTATTGGGTTTAATCTGGTTTTATCATGGGGTTTAATCTGGTTTTATTATTGGGTTTAATCTGGTTTTATCATTGGGTTTAATCTGGTTTTATTATTGGGTTTAATCTGGTTTTATCATGGGGTTTAATCTGGTTTTATCATGGGGTTTAATCTGGTTTTATTATTGGGTTTAATCTGGTTTTATCATGGGGTTTAATCTGGTTTTTTTATTGGGTTTAATCTGGTTTTATCATGGGGTTTAATCTGGTTTTATTATGGGGTTTAATCTGGTTTTATCATGGGGTTTAATCTGGTTTTATTATGGGGTTTAATCTGGTTTTATTATGGGGTTTAATCTGGTTTCATTATGGGGTTTAATCTGGTTTTATTATTGGGTTTAATCTGGTTTTATTATGGGGTTTAATCTGGTTTTATTATTGGGTTAAATCTGGTTTTATCATGGGGTTTAATCTGGTTTTATTATTGGGTTTAATCTGGTTTTATCATGGGGTTTAATCTGGTTTTATTATTGGGTTTAATCTGGTTTTATTATGGGGTTTAATCTGGTTTTATTATTGGGTTTAATCTGGTTTTATCATGGGGTTTAATCTGGTTTTATCATGGGGTTTAATCTGGTTTTATCATGGGGTTTAATCTGGTTTTATTATTGGGTTTAATCTGGTTTATTATTGGGTTTAATCTGGTTTTATCATGGGGTTTAATCTGGTTTATTATTGGGTTTAATCTGGTTTTATTATGGGTTTAATCTGGTTTTATCATGGGGTTTAATCTGGTTTTATTATTGGGTTTAATCTGGTTTATTATGGGTTTAATCTGGTTTTATCATGGGTTTAATCTGGTTTTATTATGGGGTTTAATCTGGTTTTATTATGGGGTTTAATCTGGTTTATTATGGGGTTTAATCTGGTTTTATTATTGGGTTTAATCTGGTTTATTATGGGGTTTAATCTGGTTTTATTATTGGGTTAAATCTGGTTTTATCATGGGGTTTAATCTGGTTTTATTATTGGGTTTAATCTGGTTTCATTATGGGGTTTAATCTGGTTTTATTATTGGGTTTAATCTGGTTTTATTATGGGGTTTAATCTGGTTTTATTATTGGGTTTAAATCTGGTTTTATCATGGGGTTTAATCTGGTTTTATTATGGGTTTAATCTGGTTTTATCATGGGGTTTAATCTGGTTTTATTATTGGGTTTAATCTGGTTTCATTATGGGGTTTAATCTGGTTTTATTATTGGGTTTAATCTGGTTTTATCATGGGGTTTAATCTGGTTTTATTATGGGGTTTAATCTGGTTTTATCATGGGGTTTAATCTGGTTTTATTATTGGGTTTAATCTGGTTTTTATGGGGTTTAATCTGGTTTTATTATTGGGTTTAATCTGGTTTTATCATGGGGTTTAATCTGGTTTTATCATGGGGTTTAATCTGGTTTATTATTGGGTTTAATCTGGTTTTATCATGGGGTTTAATCTGGTTTTTTTATTGGGTTTAATCTGGTTTTATCATGGGGTTTAATCTGGTTTTATTATGGGGTTTAATCTGGTTTTATCATGGGGTTTAATCTGGTTTTATTATTGGGTTTAATCTGGTTTTATTATTGGGTTTAATCTGGTTTTATCATGGGGTTTAATCTGGTTTTATTATGGGGTTTAATCTGGTTTCATTATGGGGTTTAATCTGGTTTTATTATTGGGTTTAATCTGGTTTTATTATTGGGTTAAATCTGGTTTTATCATGGGGTTTAATCTGGTTTTATTATTGGGTTTAATCTGGTTTCATTATGGGGTTTAATCTGGTTTTATTATTGGGTTTAATCTGGTTTATTATGGGGTTTAATCTGGTTTTATTATTGGGTTAATCTGGTTTTATCATGGGGTTTAATCTGGTTTTATTATTGGGTTTAATCTGGTTTTATCATGGGGTTTAATCTGGTTTTATTATTGGGTTTAATCTGGTTTTATTATGGGGTTTAATCTGGTTTTATTATTGGGTTTAATCTGGTTTTATTATGGGGTTTAATCTGGTTTTATTATTGGGTTAAATCTGGTTTTATCATGGGGTTTAATCTGGTTTTATTATTGGGTTTAATCTGGTTTTATTGGGTTTAATCTGGTTTTATTATTGGGTTTAATCTGGTTTTATTATGGGGTTTAATCTGGTTTTATTATTGGGTTAATCTGGTTTTATCATGGGGTTTAATCTGGTTTTATTATTGGGTTTAATCTGGTTTTATCATGGGGTTTAATCTGGTTTTATTATTGGGTTTAATCTGGTTTCATTATGGGGTTTAATCTGGTTTTATTATTGGGTTTAATCTGGTTTTATCATGGGGTTTAATCTGGTTTTATCATGGGGTTTAATCTGGTTTTATCATGGGGTTTAATCTGGTTTTATTATTGGGTTTAATCTGGTTTTATTATTGGGTTTAATCTGGTTTTATCATGGGGTTTAATCTGGTTTTATTATTGGGTTTAATCTGGTTTTATTATTGGGTTTAATCTGGTTTTATCATGGGGTTTAATCTGGTTTTATTATGGGGTTTAATCTGGTTTCATTATGGGGTTTAATCTGGTTTATTATTGGGTTTAATCTGGTTTTATTATGGGGTTTAATCTGGTTTTATTATTGGGTTAAATCTGGTTTTATCATGGGGTTTAATCTGGTTTTATTATTGGGTTTAATCTGGTTTCATTATGGGGTTTAATCTGGTTTTATTATTGGGTTTAATCTGGTTTTATTATGGGGTTTAATCTGGTTTTATTATTGGGTTAAATCTGGTTTATTATGGGGTTTAATCTGGTTTTATTATTGGGTTTAATCTGGTTTTATCATGGGGTTTAATCTGGTTTTATTATTGGGTTTAATCTGGTTTCATTATGGGGTTTAATCTGGTTTTATTATTGGGTTTAATCTGGTTTTATCATGGGGTTTAATCTGGTTTTATTATGGGGTTTAATCTGGTTTTATCATGGGGTTTAATCTGGTTTTATTATTGGGTTTAATCTGGTTTTATCATGGGGTTTAATCTGGTTTTATTATTGGGTTTAATCTGGTTTTATCATGGGGTTTAATCTGGTTTTATCATGGGGTTTAATCTGGTTTTATTATTGGGTTTAATCTGGTTTTATCATGGGGTTTAATCTGGTTTTTTTATTGGGTTTAATCTGGTTTTATCATGGGGTTTAATCTGGTTTTATTATGGGGTTTAATCTGGTTTTATCATGGGGTTTAATCTGGTTTTATTATTGGGTTTAATCTGGTTTTATTATGGGGTTTAATCTGGTTTTATCATGGGGTTTAATCTGGTTTTATCATGGGGTTTAATCTGGTTTTATTATTGGGTTTAATCTGGTTTTATCATGGGGTTTAATCTGGTTTTATCATTGGGTTTAATCTGGTTTTATTATTGGGTTTAATCTGGTTTTATCATGGGGTTTAATCTGGTTTTATTATTGGGTTTAATCTGGTTTTATTATTGGGTTTAATCTGGTTTTATCATGGGGTTTAATCTGGTTTTATTATGGGGTTTAATCTGGTTTCATTATGGGGTTTAATCTGGTTTTATTATTGGGTTTAATCTGGTTTTATTATTGGGTTAAATCTGGTTTTATCATGGGGTTTAATCTGGTTTTATTATTGGGTTTAATCTGGTTTCATTATGGGGTTTAATCTGGTTTTATTATTGGGTTTAATCTGGTTTTATTATGGGGTTTAATCTGGTTTTATTATTGGGTTAAATCTGGTTTTATCATGGGGTTTAATCTGGTTTTATTATTGGGTTTAATCTGGTTTTATCATGGGGTTTAATCTGGTTTTATTATTGGGTTTAATCTGGTTTTATCATGGGGTTTAATCTGGTTTTATTATTGGGTTTAATCTGGTTTTATTATGGGGTTTAATCTGGTTTTATTATTGGGTTAAATCTGGTTTTATCATGGGGTTTAATCTGGTTTTATTATTGGGTTTAATCTGGTTTTATTATTGGGTTTAATCTGGTTTCATTATGGGGTTTAATCTGGTTTTATCATGGGGTTTAATCTGGTTTTATTATGGGGTTTAATCTGGTTTTATCATGGGGTTTAATCTGGTTTTATCATGGGGTTTAATCTGGTTGGGTTTAATCTGGTTTTATTATTGGGTTTAATCTGGTTTTATTATTGGGTTTAATCTGGTTTTATCATGGGGTTTAATCTGGTTTTATCATGGGGTTTAATCTGGTTTCATTATTGGGTTTAATCTGGTTTTATCATGGGGTTTAATCTGGTTTTATTATTGGGTTTAATCTGGTTTCATTATGGGGTTTAAATATAAATAATAAGGTGTAATGATTTGTGGTTGTTGTTGCTGTTTTCTCTGAAGTTGTTGTTCTTCGTGTCACGTGTTTGTGTCACCTGACTCTTCACTACAAACATCGCTTACGTGGCTCCCTCACAGTCCCGCCCCTCGCATCAGGACTCGCCTTCTGATTGGCCCAAATTGGGAACCGTCCGCACACACACACACACACACACGCACACGCACACACACACACACACACGCACACACGCGCGCGCATCTAGTTCCTTGCCTGTATCCTGCGCACATACGTCATGACGCAGCCGGAAGTGTTGTCGGGTCACGGAGGCAGACGGTGAGCAGCGGAAACACTTTCTTCTTCTTTGTTTTTGTCACTTTGTTCGTTTGTTTCGGAACCGAAACGGAGAAGAAGAAGCGGAGAGAGCACCGGAAGTCTCCCAGGTGAGCCCGCGCTCTGCTCGTGTGTGTGTGTGTGTGTGTGTGACCTCTGCTGCTACACATTAGCTCTGTCTGCTAACATGTGACGTCAGGACGGACAGACTCGAACTTATGACACTTCAGGTTAGATTCAGTGTCTGTGGTCTACCTGCTGAGTTCTCACCTGTAAAACTTTAAACGGTTCGGTTCGTCTCGACCGCGCATGCGCCGTTAGTACAGCTGTGTGTGCGCGCGTGCGTGTGCGTGCTTCAAAGGATCCGACTGAAAAAGAACAGAGATGAAAAGAGTCAGATCACATGACTGCATCTCTCTCACACACACACACACACACACACACACACACACACACACACCATGTTTCATATTTTAATCACAGCTGCTTGGAGTCTGTGATTGGCTGACAGCTCTGTCTGTGATTGGCTGACAGCTCTGTCTGTGATTGGCTGACAGCTCTGTCTGTGATTGGCTGACAGCTCTGTCTGTGATTGGCTGTTTGATATTCAGTGACCTGATTTGTCTCAGTCGGCCAGAGTCTGATGTGAGAGCACAACGCTGAGACAACGCTGAGACAACGCTGAGACAACGGTCAGAGAATACTCAGATGCATGTTGCTGGGAGTACTACAGACAGGCATAGTACATACCTGGTACAGACGTAGTACAGATGTAGTACAGGTGTAGTACATACCTGGTACAGACGTAGTACAGGTGTAGTACATAGTACGTACCTGGTACAGACGTAGTACAGGTGTAGTACAGACGTAGTACAGGTGTAGTACAGACGTAGTACAGACCTGGTACAGACGTAGTACAGGTGTAGTACAGACGTAGTCCAGGTGTAGTACAGACGTAGTACAGACCTGGTACAGACGTAGTACGGGTGTAGTACATACCTGGTACAGAAGTAGTACGGGTGTAGTACATACCTGGTACAGACGTAGTACTGGTGTAGTACATAGTACATACCTGGTACAGACGTAGTACGGGTGTAGTACATAGTACATACCTGGTACAGACGTAGTACGGGTGTAGTACATAGTACATACCTGGTACAGACGTAGTACGGGTGTAGTACATAGTACATACCTGGTACAGACGTAGTACGGGTGTAGTACATAGTACATACCTGGTACAGACGTAGTACGGGTGTAGTACATAGTACATACCTGGTATAGACGTAGTACGGGTGTAGTACATACCTGGTACAGACGTAGTACAGGTGTAGTACATAGTACATACCTGGTACAGACGTAGTACAGGTGTAGTACATAGTACATACCTGGTACAGACGTAGTACAGGTGTAGTACATAGTACATACCTGGTATAGACGTAGTACGGGTGTAGTACATACCTGGTACAGACGTAGTACAGGTGTAGTACATAGTACATACCTGGTACAGACGTAGTACGGGTGTAGTACATAGTACATACCTGGTACAGACGTAGTACGGGTGTAGTACATAGTACATACCTGGTATAGACGTAGTACGGGTGTAGTACATACCTGGTACAGACGTAGTACAGGTGTAGTACATAGTACATACCTGGTACAGACGTAGTACAGGTGTAGTACATAGTACATACCTGGTACAGACGTAGTACAGGTGTAGTACATACCTGGTACAGACGTAGTACAGGTGTAGTACATACCTGGTACAGACGTAGTACGGGTGTAGTACAGACATGGCACCTTCATGTTTGTATTAACGTCACATCCTGATGGTAACGTCACGTTCTCCTCTGTCCAGGTAAAGCTCACCTGTAGACCCCCTCCACACACACACAGGTACGTGTTGGCCCTGTTGTTCTTCAGGCGTGTTTTAGTGTTTAAAGGTCATCATCACCTGTCCAGGTCACCGTGACACGCTGCTTCTCGTGATAATCCGGGTTCAAATTCATGGCAGTTGCCATGGTAACCACACGCCCAGGAGTTCATCAGTGAAGTTGCCTCCTCGCAGCTCATTGGCTGAGTGGACTCTGTGTGGAAGCTGATTGGTTGCCTGGGAATCACGCCAGTGTCTGATTGGCTGAAGGCGGTCCTGTTATCAGTTTTTATTGGCTGTTAAATGCTCGTCTGTCTCTCTTCAGTGATCGATCGCCCCTCACTCGCTCAGACGAGACGTTCCACTTCCTGCCTCAGGTGAGATCAGTCGGGCCGACAGAATGTTTATACTGAAATGTTCAACACGCGTGTAATCTGTGTGACGAGGACGGTTTCTTATCACACGTTATCAGTGTTTCTCAATCTGAGGCCCGTGGCCTCCAAAAGGTCAGCACACGAAGACCGCTTTGTCACGCGACTTCACTGTGTGACACTGAAATACGAAGGTGCAGACTGCACGTGCCGCCGCCATTTTCACGGAGACGCCATCTCCCAGCACGTATTTATCACTAATATATATTTTTATATTTATTCTAATGAGGTGATCCATGAGGTGTTCAAATACCTCGTTTTCATCCTCCATCACTTCATGTTGCCAGAGTAACTCAGAGTTATGACTTCAAACAGGAAGTGTTGCCGACGGCGACCACTGACCTTCCTCTTAATGTTAATGTCGCTCTGATCTAATTGGCTGATGGCAGACCACATCCCGGGGTCCCCTGATTGGCTGGTTCTGCCTCCCGTAGCCTCGGGGCCTGAGGGCCAATCAGATTATGGCAGGGCGTCTGCTTAGTGATGTCAGGCTGTTACTGTGGTTATGGCGGCAGCTGACTTGATAAGTCGCTGTGATGTCATTAGCATTCAGTCCGTCTCTCTCTCCAGTCGAGTCAACAGCACTTTGAGTCGAGGCGTCGCTGAGGTAGGACGAACGTGATGGATCGTGACATGATCGACCGTGACATGATCGACTGTGACGTGATCGACTGTGACATGATCGACTGTGACGTGTTTGACCGTGACGTGTTTGACCGTGACGTGTTTGACCGTGACGTGTTTGACCGTGACGTGTTTGATTGTGACGTGTTTGATTGTGACGTGTTTGATTGTGACGTGTTTGATTGTGACGTGTTTGACCGTGACGTGTTTGATTGTGACGTGTTTGACCGTGACGTGTTTGATTGTGACGTGTTTGACCGTGACGTGTTTGACTGTGACGTGTTTGATTGTGACGTGTTTGACCGTGACGTGTTTGACCGTGACGTGTTTGATTGTGACGTGTTTGACCGTGACGTGTTTGATTGTGACGTGTTTGATTGTGACGTGTTTGACCGTGACGTGTTTGATTGTGACGTGTTTGACCGTGACGTGTTTGATTGTGACGTGTTTGACCGTGACGTGTTTGATTGTGACGTGTTTGACCGTGACGTGTTTGACTGTGACGTGTTTGACCGTGACGTGTTTGACCGTGACGTGTTTGACCGTGACGTGTTTGACCGTGACGTGTTTGATTGTGACGTGTTTGATTGTGACGTGTTTGACCGTGACGTGTTTGACTGTGACGTGTTTGATTGTGACGTGTTTGATTGTGACGTGTTTGACCGTGACGTGTTTGACTGTGACGTGTTTGACCGTGATGTGATCGACTGTGACGTGTTCGATTGTGACGTGATCGACCGTGACGTGTTCGACTGTGACGTGATCGACCGTGACGTGATCGACCGTGACGTGTTTGATTGTGACGTGTTTGATTGTAACGTGATCGACCGTGACGTGTTTGATTGTGACGTGATCGACCGTGACGTGTTCGACCGTGACGTGTTCGATTGTGACGTGATCGACCGTGACGTGTTTGATTGTGACGTGTTTGATTGTGACGTGTTTGATTGTGACGTGTTTGATTGTGACGTGTTTGATTGTGACGTGTTCGATTGTGACGTGTTCGACCGTGACGTGTTCGACCGTGACGTGTTCGATTGTGACGTGTTTGATTGTGACGTGTTTGACCGTGACGTGATCGACCGTGACGTGTTCGACCGTGACGTGTTCGACCGTGACGTGTTCGACCGTGACGTGTTCGACCGTGACGTGTTCGACCGTGACGTGTTCGACCGTGACGTGTTTGATTGTGACGTGTTTGATTGTGACGTGTTTGATTGTGACGTGTTTGATTGTGACGTGACGCGTTCGACCGTGACGCGTTCGATTGTGACGTGTTTGATTGTGACGTGTTTGATTGTGACGTGTTTGATTGTGACGTGTTTGATTGTGACGTGTTTGATTGTGGCGTGTTCGACCGTGGCGTGTTCGACCGTGGCGTGTTCGATTTTGACGTGTTCGATTTGACGTGTTCGATTTGGCGTGTTTGATTGTGACGTGTTTGATTGTGACGTGTTCGACCGTGACGGGTTCGACCGTGACGTGTTTGATTTTGACGTGTTTGATTGTGACGTGTTTGATTGTGACGTGTTTGATTGTGACGTGTTTGATTGTGACGTGTTTGATTGTGACGTGTTTGATTGTGACGTGTCTGGCCATCAGGCTTCTGTGATTTCAGTTTGACTGAATGTAAACAAATACAGACAAAACAGGAAGAAAACCTTGTTGAAAAAGTTGTAGTACATAGCAGCTTGCCCCAAGGCATCATGGGAACTGTAGTTCAGAAACAGAAAACCTGTGAGCTTGTTTTGTTCTCCTACAGTCATGAACCACGACTACATGAACCACAGCACCATGCCGATGAAACACGACCACCACAATGATCACACCATGGCTGTGCCCACCACCACTGGACACATCCACGGAGGCGGAGGGAATGATGGGAACCATGGTGGACATGGAGGGATGGTGAGCGCCGTCACAGGGGAGTGTTGGCGTTCTAGTTTGAGTGTGGCGTTGTGTTAACATGCTAAGTCGTTTTGTGGTTGCCTAGGCGATGACCTTCTACTTTGGCTGCAACAATGTGGAGCTGCTGTTCAGTGGCCTGCTCATCAACTCACCTGGAGGTCAGTCCCGCCTCTCTTCACCTTTTATTTGGTGTTTTAGCGTTTTGTAGTTTGGCTTCACTCATCCCCTCTCGTCCAATCAGAGATGGTGGGGGCGTGTATTGGTGTCTTCCTATTGGCCGTCCTGTATGAGGGTTTGAAGATGGGTCGTGAGGCGCTGCTGCGTCGCAGCCAGGTCAACGTCCGCTACAACTCCATGCCGCTTCCAGGGGCTGATGGGACGGTGCTGATGGAGACACACAAAACTGTTGGGTAGGTAGCTAAAGCTAACAACAACACGAGCAGCCAGTGTGTGAAGAATTAATGCTGATTAATATTTAAATTAGTGCTCTATGACATTATTCAGGTGACCCTGCCCCCTGTGATGATGTCATACAGTACATGTGAGATTACAGTGACTTGTAGATGTAGAGTGGCGTGTCGTCGGCATGGAAATAGAGATGGTTTGAACCAGAAGAGGACCAATAAGTGACGCCGTCAGATGACGACGTTTGTGATTGGTTCAAATAGGTCAGAGAGAGGCGGGGCTTAAGTTTAGGAGGGTAGTGATCCCGACTAATCCAGGGGGGTTTATAGAGTTGGTCCTTGAATGGTCTTCTGGTTTGAAGGTGTTTCTTTGCTGTCATGAAGAAAAAAATCCAGTAATGTGATCGTCAGTCATGTCATGTGTTCACTGATTGACAGTCAGTGTTTGGAGGGGACGGAGCTTCCTGTTCCAATAAAGGGACGCCTCCCACAACCCTCTGTCAGGTAACTGTCCTGGTCCTGGTCTTGGTCTTGGTCCTGGTCTTGGTCTCAATGTTGGTTTTAGTCTTGGTTCTCATGTTTGAGACACTCTGATTTGGGCCCAAACACACAATTGATAAACGTGTCATCAGATTCTGATTGGAGCGTTTCAACACAGGAAGTGTTTGTGGTGGTGTTGAGGTGTGAAGCTAACACTGATGCTAATGCTAACATTAGAGGGTTAGCAGTTAGCTTAGCATAATGATGTACTGCTAATGTAAAAATACTAATGCTAACACAGCAGGTAGCAGCAATGGCACTACTGAACACATCTGATAGTAACTGTGAAATGTTAATGTTAGCAGTGATGCTAACTGCCTCTTCTCGTCTCTCAGACAGCGGATGCTAAGCCCCGCCCACTTCCTGCAGACCCTGTTGCACATCATTCAGGTGGTCGTTAGCTACTTCCTGATGCTCATCTTCATGACCTACAACGCTTACCTCTGCATCGCCGTGGCAGCCGGCGCCGGCATGGGCTACTTCCTGTTCAGCTGGCGGAAGGCGGTGGTCGTCGACATCACAGAGCACTGCCATTAGCTAGTATGCTAGTTAGCATGGCACTGGGAATACAATCAATGAAACGCTAACAACGTTAGCACGTTCGCCAACCTGGAACTACAAACCTGCGGGATGTTCGTGGCACAAAATGAGACACTAACGGTAACCACGGTAACACCTCGTTATAGTTTAACATGCACACTAACGACTCAGAAATCATCGTCGTGTTTTTGCCATAAGTATCACGTCAGTTTTTTTTTCTTTTCTTTTTTTTCTGTTAGGCGAGCTGGCCAATCACAGCTCAGATCACCTCAGAAGTTTGATTGGCCAAATCAGGTCGTACTGTCGTCGTAGTGCCATGACAATGGGACGGTTAGCAGCCAGCTGCTACTAGCCAACATGTTATGTAACCCACATAAACACTTATCTTTTTAGTTAGCATCGTTAGCAGGCACCAATCATCACAGTGTATTTAAAGGTTCATATATTAATGCTAGCTTTACTAAACTTTGATTTAAACAAAAACATTGAAACATTTTTCTGTTTGTTCTTTTAAATAAATTCATCGACTTGAATCGTCGAGCCACAAACTTGAAATTATTTTCTGAAAATGGAAGTCTGCGGAAATCTTTTTCTGGCGTTCACGTCACCGTCGGCCTTAAACCGACACCGCTGCCTTAACGAGGCTCACAGACATCCTGAAGTAACTACTGACTCATGGCCAGTGTTGTCGGTGCTGCTGTTCATCGTCTTTAGTGTCTGTTAGCATCTGTTAGCGTGGACCTGCTGTGTTTACGTCACATGACGCGTTAAAGTGTTTGCTGTCTAACGTGGATTTTCTGTCCGGCTCAGACGGACTTCCTGTGATGTCTTTGTGATTTATTGAGGTTTTTTTTTAATTTTTTTTTTTATGGATTCACACTGAGACATGAGTTTAACTGGACCAATCAGAGTGTGGGGACAGATTTAGTTACTGGATTTTTCTTTCAACATAAAATTAAAATTTTTGGACGAATGAATTCAAACGAAGTGACGTCATCATGTCTGTCTGTCTGTTGATGTCAATGAAGGAAACATTAAAGTGTGAAAATGTTTTAAATGCTGGAATCATTAAAAAAAAATAAAGTTTATGAAGAAAGTCTCGTCTGTTTGACTGTGCCTGCAGTGTTGATCGCACAAACACAAAAAATGTATCAAATCGACTGGCTTGGTCGGGAATGCTGTGCTGTGACTTTTCTAAGCGAATCACAGAACGTTTTTTCAATTATTCGACAAAAACTCGACAAAATTTCCCCCAAAGTGGGTGACATCGCTAGAATAAAGGAGAGAAAAAACGGGTGAAATCTCTACTCCCATGTAAACTGGAGAGGAGAAATGTCCCAGAGGAGCACGGGGCACCTGTTCTTTCTCTCTCTGCCCAGGTCACAGTTTTTAACTTCACACACTGAAACTCAGCATCCACATGGTCGACAAGATGAGGATGCTCACGCTCATTTGGGCTTTTTGATACCACCTACCGTTTGGCATTAGTGTCCACTAGTTGGAGGGGCTTCATTTAGAGATTTTCTGTGTCTCTCAGCAGTCACTCACACACAGACAGAGCACAGCTGCAGTTAACTGCTCTGACCTGCAGCTGACCCTGGTTGCTCGGCAACCTCCAGCTGCCTTTGACTGACTTTGTTGAGTGTCTGTGCTGCTGCAGTGTCAGTGATAATGTCTGTCAGACACACTCTACATTAATTTACACAGTTTACAGTTAATTCATCAATTATTACGTCTGCGGGACGTTTGATGATGATTGACGGGAAAACAACGAGTACGAACCAATCAGAGGCGGAGGTGGGCGGGTCCTTCCTTCACCGCGCAGTCTCAGTTCAGTAGTCACGAGGCGTCTGCCGGAAATGGCGTAGGAAGAGTTCCGGGTTGCAGGTGACAGGTGGGTGTTGTTGTTCTGCGGGTCAAACGGACGTTAACGCTTTTAGTGCTTTAACTCTTTCCCGCCGTTATTCTACCGGGACGCTAACCGCGTTCATTGATGACGTGTCACCTCCGTTAGCAGATCTCAGCCACGCGCCTCCCGCACTGTCCCGCACCGACCCTCTGATGGCCTCCAGGCGGCCGGACAGCTTCGACGGGCTCGGCTACCGCGGCCGGGACGACCCGCTGTACGGAGCGAGCTACCCGCTCAGGAGCACGGGAGGCCCCGCGGAGCTGCATCACCACTGGGTCACCACGCCGCCGGACATCCCGGGGAGCCGCAACCTGCACCACGGAGAGCGGACACCTCAGTACGACGAGCCGCTGGGAGAGCCCGGAGGTCCCGGAGCTGCAGCCGGCGGGGATGCTCCGCAGCCGGGCGTGCCGCCTGCTGGTAGGTCGGTGAGAGGTGCGGTCTGTTAGCACGGAAGCTAACGACACAACGAGAAGTCAATACAACCGCTACTAGCCGAGAGACCCACAGCTAACAAGGCTAAATGTTAGCATCAGTTACCAGCTGATTAAAAGCGGTGTGAGTGCGTCACTTCCGGTCACAGGGACTAATTTAATAGATGCGTTTGTGATGTCATCAGTCTGATTAATTAATCAAGTATATAATGTTTGTTTGTTTGTTTGTTCATGCAGAGCAGCTCAACAGATTCGCGGGTTTCGGGATCGGACTCGTCAGGTGAGAAGTTAACCTGAGGACAGGAAGTACAGGATTTTCAAAATAAACGTCACTAAATATACCTGTCTGTCTGTCTCTCTGCCTGTCTGTCTGCAGTCTGTTCACAGAGAACGTCCTCGCTCATCCCTGCATCGTCTTCCGTCGACAGTGTCAGGTAACTGCGTTGAAGTAACGTTGAAGTAACGTTGTTAGAGAACGTTCGTTTAGTTTAGACATCAAATCTCTACCTGTTGTTCCTCCTGCTGCTCTCTGATTGGCTGTTTGTTTCAGGTGAACTATCACGCCCGCTGCTACCACCTGACTCCGTTCAGCGCCGTCACTGTCATGTACAGCATCACCAAGGCTCAGGTGAGACGCGTGGCGAAGAACATAAACCAAATATTTAAAATGACTGTGAGTCAAATGAGTAAAAACTGAAACGAGCCAATCAGTGATCAGGACGTGTCGTGTTTCAGGGTCTGAAGTCTCTGTGGAAGGGGATGGGCAGCACCTTCATCGTGCACGGCGTCACGCTGGGCGCAGAGGGCATCATCAGTGAGGTCACACCGTTACCACGGTAACACTGATTACTCGCTGCACTGCAACCACTTCCTGTAGTTTATCTGCTGTAGGTAGTTTATCTGCTGTAGTTTGTCTGCTGTAGGTAGTTTATCTGCTGTAGTTTGTCTGCTGTAGGTAGTTTATCTCCTGTAGGTAGTTTATCTGCTGTAGGTAGTTTATCTGCTGTAGGTAGTTTATCTGCTGTAGGTAGTTTATCTCCTGTAGGTAGTTTATCTGCTGTAGGTAGTTTATCTCCTGTAGGTAGTTTATCTGCTGTAGGTAGTTTATCTCCTGTAGGTAGTTTATCTGCTGTAGGTAGTTTATCTGCTGTAGGTAGTTTATCTCCTGTAGGTAGTTTATCTGCTGTAGGTAGTTTATCTGCTGTAGGTAGTTTATCTGCTGTAGGTAGTTTATCTGCTGTAGGTAGTTTATCTCCTGTAGGTAGTTTATCTGCTGTAGGTAGTTTATCTGCTGTAGGTAGTTTATCTGCTGTAGGTAGTTTATCTGCTGTAGTTTATCTCCTGTAGGTAGTTTATCTGCTGTAGGTAGTTTATCTGCTGTAGGTAGTTTATCTGCTGTAGGTAGTTTATCTGCTGTAGGTAGTTTATCTGCTGTAGGTAGTTTATCTGCTGTAGGTAGTTTATCTCCTGTAGGTAGTTTATCTCCTGTAGGTAGTTTATCTGCTGTAGGTAGTTTATCTGCTGTAGGTAGTTTATCTGCTGTAGTTTATCTCCTGTAGGTAGTTTATCTGCTGTAGTTTATCTCCTGTAGGTAGTTTATCTGCTGTAGTTTATCTGCTGTAGTTTATCTGCTGTAGTTTATCTCTGCTCTTCCCGTAGTAACAGTTGTTGTCTGTCTGCAGGGAGCTTTCTCACAGGTGGACGTGGAAACAGCTGGCTGGACATTTACTGCTTAAAGGGTCAGTTCTAAGAAAAAACATCAGCCGTCTGTCTGTCTGTCTGTCTGTCTGTCTGTCTGTCTCAGTACTGCTGTCTGACATGAACCTGTCTGTCTGTCTGTCTGTCTGTCTGTCTGTCTGTCTGTCTGTCTGTCTGTCTGTCTGTCTGTCTGTCTCAGTACTGCTGTCTGACATGAACCTGTCTGTCTGTCTCAGGTTAACAGCTGTGGTGGCTCTTCCATTTTACTGTGCGAGCCTCATCGAGACCGTTCAGGTGACTATTTCTGTCTGTCTGACCTTCCTGTCTCTCTCTGCCTGTCTGTCTGACCTTCCTGTCTCTCTCTGCCTGTCTGTCTGACCTTCCTGTCTCTCTCTGCCTGTCTGTCTGACCTTCCTGTCTCTCTCTGCCTGTCTGTCGGACCTTCCTGTCTCTCTCTGCCTGTCTGTCTGACCTTC
This sequence comes from Collichthys lucidus, assembly GCA_004119915.2. NCBI lineage: Eukaryota > Metazoa > Chordata > Actinopteri > Sciaenidae > Collichthys > Collichthys lucidus. Next base: position 50,668 of record ML240616.1, on the reverse strand, counting down.
CTGTCTCTCTCTGCCTGTCTGTCGGACCTTCCTGTCTCTCTCTGCCTGTCTGTCTGACCTTCCTGTCTCTCTCTGCCTGTCTGTCTGACCTTCCTGTCTCTCTCTGCCTGTCTGTCTGAACTTCCTGTCTATCTCTGCCTGTCTGTCTGACCTTCCTGTCTCTCTCTGCCTGTCTGTCGGACCTTACTGTCTCTCTCTGCCTGTCTGTCGGACCTTCCTGTCTCTCTCTGCCTGTCTGTCTGACCTTCCTGTCTCTCTCTGCCTGTCTGTCGGACCTTCCTGTCTCTCTCTGCCTGTCTGTCTGACCTTCCTGTCTCTCTCTGCCTGTCTGTCGGACCTTCCTGTCTCTCTCTGCCTGTCTGTCTGACCTTCCTGTCTCTCTCTGCCTGTCTGTCTGACCTTCCTGTCTCTCTCTGCCTGTCTGTCTGAACTTCCTGTCTATCTCTGCCTGTCTGTCGGACCTTACTGTCTCTCTCTGCCTGTCTGTCGGACCTTCCTGTCTCTCTCTGCCTGTCTGTCGGACCTTCCTGTCTCTCTCTGCCTGTCTCTCTGACCTTCCTGTCTCTCTCTGCCTGTCTGTCTGACCTTCCTGTCTTGTCTCCACAGAGTGACATCGTTCGTGATGACTCGGCGTCCGGTCTTTTGGACTGCGTCCGTGAAGGTGTAACTCGTCTGTTTGGTGTCGGAGCGCCTCACAGTCGTCGTCTGCTTCCTCTCAGCTGTCTGTTGCTTCCTGCGGCGCTGCACGCCATCCTCCGGTACGCCATCGCCGCCTCCATTCAGCGGGTGGTGCTGTGGCTCCACCAGCGGAGCAGGAAGCAGCGGGCGGATGCCAACAACCCACTGGACGCCTACTTCCCCGAGCTGGCGGCGGCATGGGCGGGGTCTCTGGTGGCCGACATCGCGCTGTTTCCTCTAGAGACGGCGCTGCACCGTCTCGGCTTGCAGGGCACGCGCACCATCATTGACGCCACCGACGGCGTGGTTGCTGTGGGAAACGGCGGCAGCCCGCTGGTCCTGCCCGTCAACACGCAGTACGACGGCTTCTCCGACTGCCTCCACTCCATCCGCCGCAAGGAGGGTGTGGCCGGGTTTTACCGCGGCTTTGGGGCGCTGGCGGCGCAGTACGCGCTGCACGGAGCACTGCTCGCCGCGGCCAGGACGCTGCTGAGGCTGCTGCTGCTGGAGGGCCGGGCTGGCTAGAGCCATCACCATGGAGACGCATCACTTCCTGTACGATGCCAGTGACCTCTTCCTGCAGAAGATCGGTGTTGTCATGGCAACAGGAGGTGACAGCTGATTGGTCAGAAAACATTTGAAATATAAAGTCGTCAGTGACCGACGCCATGATTAGCCTAGCTTAGCACAAAGTTTATGTTGACGGTCACTTCCTGTCTTCATTCAAAATGTTGTGTATCACCATGGAAACGTAGTGTCACTTCCGTTGCAGCATGATGTCATGAGCCTGTTGAAATACTGCAAGCTGATTGGTCGTCCACAGGAAACGTTTTATTTGTATAAAGTTGTAAAAATGTGTTTGAATAAATGTGACTTGTGAATATTTAATGAGACTGAGCCTGGGCTTTTCAAAATAAAAGTCTGCAAAAAAATTTAAATAAAGATTTTCAACACTGAGTGTGTGTCTGTCTGTCTGTGACTGTATGTGTGTGTGTCTGTGACTGTATGTGTGTGTGTCTGTGACTGTGTGTGTGTGTCTGTGACTGTGTGTGTGTGTGACTGTGTGAGACACTGTGTGTGTGTGCGCACTGAAGGTAAATAAATTACTGTAAACGCTTTAAGCTGCATTTTATCATTAACTTATTTTTTTGTATTAAACAATTTAAATTTTATTTTTTGTGTTTTATTAAAAGTAGTTTTATTTGTTTAGTTCCGGTTTGTTGTGTCATCATGCGTCAGATTTGATTCACTTCCGGGTCGGTTCACACATATCCGGTCCTCGGGGCGGAACCTTCGTGCTGGTTGTTTCCAGTCGGACTTGTTGCTCAGCCCCGTCCATGTGTTACTCTCGGTGAGTTCGGTTCGGTCTCCGGTTCGCTCGTTCGGTTGTTTTCGGGTTTCTCCGGTGAACTCCTCGGTTCTTATCGGACATGTCGGGTGGCGGGAGTTCTTTGTTTTCCGGGTTCCGTGTTCTGGGACTTTATTCCAACCACGTGCCCCACGCGCTCCGGTACCACAAGAAGCACCGGGAGTTCTACGTGGTGACGTCAGTCGGTAAATGTTTCCACACGTACAACGTAAGTCTGCGTGTGTGTGTGTGCGTGTGTACAGTCAGCTGATCTCACCCAGCTCCCATGATGATGTCATGGTGATGCGTTGATGATGTCATGATGATGCGTGGATGATGTCATGATGATGCGTTGATGATGTCATGGTGATGCGTGGATGATGTCATGATGATGCGTTGATGATGTCATGATGATGCGTGGATGATGTCATGATGATGCGTTGATGATGTCATGATGATGCGTTGATGATGTCATGATGATGTCATGATGATGCGTTGATGATGTCATGATGATGCGTTGCAGGTGAACAGGTTGGGGATCGTCGCCGTCAGTGAGTATTTTTAACCTGTTTTAAATTCACTGACTCCGCTGAGCGTTCTGATCTCTGATTGGCCCTGTGTTGTGATGTCATGTGGTGGTTGCCCAGGTAACAGCCTCCCAGATGACATCAGCTGTGTGGCAGCAGACAGGATGTTGGTGTTCGCCGCCGCTGGACAACTCATCAGCGCCTTCGCCAGGAACAAAGAGGTTGTTACCGTGAAGCTGAACAGTGCTTTTACTTTGAAATGACTGAGTGTGACACAGTTTCCTGTCCGCACAGGTGGTGATGCGTTACCATGGACACAGACAGGAAGTGCGCTTGCTGCTTCCTCTGGGCGATCAGCTCATCTCTGCTGACAGCGGCGGTGATGTCATCGTGTGGGATGTCCAGGGAGGCGGTAAGGGGGCGGAGCATCACTTGCTGTCACCTGTTTTTGCACCTGTCCTGTTACCCATCATGCCTTGCTCTCTCCCTCTTGTCAGACATTTACCTGCGTCTGCAGTTTGACCCCGCCTCCTTCGATGTGTCGGCCATGATGCACCCGAGCGCCTACCTGAACAAGGTGCTGCTGGGGAGCTCCCAGGGTGCATTGCAGCTCTGGAACATCAAGACCAGGTTAGCATGTTAGCATCCAGCTGATCAGCGATGTCGTCGCGTACTTCACGATGTCATCGTGCACTTCACGATGTCAACGCGCACTCTACGATGTCATCGCGTACTTCACGGTGTCATCGCGTACTTCACGGTGTCATCGCGTACTTCACGGTGTCATCGCGCACTCTACGATGTCATCGCGCACTTCACGATGTCATCGCGCACTTCACGGTGTCATCGCGTACTCTACGATGTCATCGCATACTTCACGGTGTCATCGCATACTCTACGATGTCATCGCGTACTTCACTGTGTCATCGCGTACTTCACTGTGTCATCGCGTACTTCACTGTGTCATCGCGTACTTCACGATGTCATCGCATACTTCACTGTGTCATCGCGTACTTCACTGTGTCATCGCGTACTTCACGATGTCATCGCGTACTTCACGATGTCATCGCATACTTCACGGTGTCATCGCATACTCTACGATGTCATCGCATACTTCACGGTGTCATCGCGTACTTCACGGTGTCATCGCATACTTCACGGTGTCATCGCGTACTTCACGATGTCATCGCGTACTTCACGGTGTCATCGCATACTTCACGGTGTCATCGCGTACTTCACTGTGTCATCGCGTACTTCACGATGTCATCGCATACTTCACGGTGTCATCGCATACTTCACGGTGTCATCGCATACTCTACGATGTCATCGCGTACTTCACGGTGTCATTGCGTACTTCACGGTGTCATTGCGTACTTCACTGTGTCATCGCGTACTTCACGATGTCATCGCGTACTTCACGGTGTCATCGCGCACTTCACGGTGTCATCGCGCACTTCACGATGTCATCGCGTACTTCACGGTGTCATCGCGTACTTCACGATGTCATCGCGTACGGTGTCATCGCGCACTTCACGATGTCATCGCGCACTTCACGGTGTCATCGCGTACTTCACGTTGTCATCGCGTACTCTACGATGTCATCGCGTACTTCACGATGTCATCGCGTACTTCACGGTGTCAGCGCGTACTTCACGGTGTCAGCGCGTACTTCACGGTGTCATCGCGTACTCTACGATGTCATCGCGTACTTCACGATGTCATCGCGTACTTCACGGTGTCATCGCGTACTTCACGGTGTCATCGCGCACTTCACGGTGTCATCGCGTACTTCACGATGTCATCGCGTATTTCACGGTGTCATCGCGTACTTCACGATGTCATCGCGTACTTCACGGTGTCAGCGCGTACTTCACGGTGTCATCGCGTACTTCACGATGTCATCGCGTACTTCACGATGTCATCGCGTACTTCACGATGTCTTCGCGTACTTCACGATGTCATCGCGTACTTCACGATGTCATCGCGTACTTCACGGTGTCATCGCGTACTCTACGATGTCATCGCGCACTTCACGATGTCATCGCGCACTTCACGATGTCATCGCGCACTTCACGATGTCATCGCGTACTTCACGATGTCATCGCATACTTCACGATGTCATCGCGTACTTCACGATGTCATCGCGTACTTCACGATGTCTCCTGATCATCCGTCTTCTTCTTTTGCAGTAAGCTGTTGTTCACGTTCGGCGGCTGGGCGGCGAGCGTCACGGCGCTGCAGCAGGTCAGGAACTCTCTTCACGCCGACGTTGCCTCGTGTCACTTCCTGTTTTTAAAACACACTGTCACACTTAATTTCTCAGAGTCCCGCGGTGGATGTGGTCGGTGTTGGCACGGCGACAGGTCGGATCATCATTCACAACATCCGATTGGATGAGACGCTGATGACGTTCACACAGGACTGGGGACCAATCACATCCCTCGCCTTCAGGACAGGTACAGGTGGACCGATCACGACCTGCCGGTCCGGTCCGGTTCTGTAGCCTGCTAACGTCTCTCTTTCTGTCAGACGGTCCTCCCATCATGGCGTCCGGCAGTCCTCAAGGCCACATTGCATTCTGGGATCTAGGGCGGCGTCAGCTGGTCACTCAACAGAGACACGCCCACAGCACAGCCGTCGCCGCGGCAACCTTCCTGCACGGAGAGCCGCTATTGGTCACGAATGGAGCCGACAACGCCATCAAGGTAAAACATGAACTTACCTTGGTACAGGAACAGGAAGTGATGTTTGGCTGTTGTTTGTTTTTAATTGACTTTTTTTTTCCAGGTGTGGATATTTGACCAGGAAGGGGGCGGGGCCAGACTGCTGCGGAGCCGGCAGGGTCACAGTGCTCCCCCCACCACCATACATCACCACGGCAACGATGGTAAAAACATCCTGAGTGCAGGTAAACAACGCAATCGACGACGCTTAAAGACAATAAATGTATTTTTTTAAATTTAAATATTTAATGATCGTTTCATTTTGTTTATTGAACTTTAGATTTAATTAATTTAATTAACTGTTTTTATTAATGAAGACAGTTTGTTATATTTCTTTTTTTATTGAGGTTGATTTAAATCACATGTATTATAATGTTCTTTAATGTTGTTATAATGTTCTTTAATGTCATTATAATGTTCTTTAATGTTGTTATAATGTTCTTTAATGTTATTATAATGTTCTTTAATGTTATTATAATGTTCTTTAATGTTATTTTAATGTTCTTTAATGTTGTTATAATGTTCTTTAATGTTATTATAATGTTCTTTAATGTTATTATAATGTTCTTTAATGTTATTTTAATGTTCTTTAATGTTGTTATAATGTTATTATAATGTTCTTTAATGTTGTTATAATGTTCTTTAATGTTATTATAATGTTCTTTAATGTTATTATAATGTTCTTTAATGTTATTTTAATGTTCTTTAATGTTGTTATAATGTTCTTTAATGTTATTATAATGTTCTTTAATGTTATTATAATGTTATTATAATGTTCTTTAATGTTGTTATAATGTTCTTTAATGTTGTTATAATGTTCTTTAATGTTATTATAATGTTCTTTAATGTTGTTATAATGTTCTTTAATGTTATTTTAATGTTCTTTAATGTTATTATAATGTTATTATAATGTTCTTTAATGTTGTTATAATGTTCTTTAATGTTATTATAATGTTCTTTAATGTTATTATAATGTTCTTTAATGTTATTTTAATGTTCTTTAATGTTGTTATAATGTTCTTTAATGTTATTATAATGTTCTTTAATGTTATTATAATGTTCTTTAATGTTATTATAATGTTCTTTAATGTTGTTATAATGTTCTTTAATGTTATTATAATGTTCTTTAATGTTATTATAATGTTCTTTAATGTTATTATAATGTTCTTTAATGTTATTTTAATGTTCTTTAATGTTGTTATAATGTTCTTTAATGTTATTATAATGTTCTTTAATGTTATTATAATGTTCTTTAATGTTATTATAATGTTCTTTAATGTTATTATAATGTTCTTTAATGTTATTATAATGTTCTTTAATGTTATTATAATGTTCTTTAATGTCATTATAATGTTCTTTAATGTTGTTATAATGTTCTTTAATGTTATTATAATGTTCTTTAATGTTATTTTAATGTTCTTTAATGTTATTATAATGTTCTTTAATGTTATTATAATGTTCTTTAATGTTATTATAATGTTCTTTAATGTTATTATAATGTTCTTTAATGTCATTATAATGTTCTTTAATGTTGTTATAATGTTCTTTAATGTTATTATAATGTTCTTTAATGTTATTATAATGTTATTATAATGTTCTTTAATGTTATTATAATGTTCTTTAATGTTATTATAATGTTCTTTAATGTTATTATAATGTTATTATAATGTTATTATAATGTTCTTTAATGTTATTATAATGTTCTTTAATGTTATTATAATGTTCTTTAATGTTATTATAATGTTCTTTAATGTTATTATAATGTTCTTTAATGTTATTATAATGTTCTTTAATGTTATGTTATTATAATGTTCTTTAATGTTATTATAATGTTCTTTAATGTTATGTTATTATAATGTTCTTTAATGTTATTATAATGTTCTTTAATGTTATTATAATGTTCTTTAATGTTATTATAATGTTCTTTAATGTTATTATAATGTTCTTTAATGTTATGTTATTATAATGTTCTTTAATGTTATTATAATGTTCTTTAATGTTATTATAATGTTCTTTAATGTTATGTTATTATAATGTTCTTTAATGTTATTATAATGTTCTTTAATGTTATTATAATGTTATTATAATGTTCTTTAATGTTATATTTGTGTTGCCTTCGTGTCACGTTGTGCTCGCTCCGCCCCCCGCAGGTCAGGACGGGACACTGCAGTCTTTCTCCACCGTCCACGAGCGCTTCAACAAGAACCTCGGACACGGTCAGTTCAGACTCTCTGATTGGTCAGAGTCTGATTTGGTCATATAGTAGCAACCAATCAGAGGCTCCAGTCCAACAGTTCTAACCTGATTGGTCACATGTGTGTGTGTGTGTGTGTGTGTGTGTGTGTGTGTGTGTGTGTGTGTGTGTGTGTGTGTGTGTGTGTGTGTGTGTTTGTGTTTAGGCTCCGTCAACAAGAAGAAAGAGAAGAAGAAGAAGAAGGGTCTGACCTACCAGGAGCTGCGTCTTCCCGCCATCACAGCGTTCTCCTCAGGTGGGCGTAGCTCCAACACAAACAAACATGGCGGACAGTCAGGGTGGCGGTCAGCTCATGGCGTGTCTCTGTTTGACAGCTGCTGCTCGCCAGTCGGACTGGGACGGTATCGTAGCGTGTCATCGTGGTCGCCTAGCAACCACGACGTGGAACTACCAGCGGTGCACCATGGGAGCTCACCATCTGCGGCCGCCAGCCTCTCGAAGTGACAACATCGCTACGGTAACGCCTCGGTTACACCTGTGTGTGCCCCCCCCCCCCCCACCCCCCCACCCCCCTCTGAGAGTCATGTGACTTCCTGTTTCCTCTCCTCAGGCTGTTGACATCACTTCCTGTGGCAACTTTGCTGTGATTGGCTCTTCCTGTGGCCGCGTAGACGTCTACAACCTGCAGTCCGGCCTGCACCGTGGTTGCTATGGTGACAGTGAAAAAGGTGTGTTCACCTGCTCTTGGCTGTGATTGGTCCATTCGTTCTGTGTCTGTCATTAACCCCGCCCCCTCTGTTACAGCTCACAGCGGGGCGCTCCGAGGCGTTGCCACGGACGCCCTGAATCAGCTGACTCTCACCACAGCCTCTGATTGGCTGCTCAAGTTCTGGCGCTTCAAAACCAGGAAACAGGAAGAACAGCTAAAGCTAAACAGTGCGCCGGCTAGCATGAAGCTACACAGAGACAGGTAGCTAACAGTTAGCACGAAGCTAACGGGTAGCACGAAGCTAACGGTTAGCACGAAGCTAACGGTTAGCACAAAGCTAACGGTTAGCACAAAGCTAACGGTTAGCACAAAGCTAACGGTTAGCACAAAGCTAACAGAGACTAACCATGTTGTTCTGTGTATTTACGTTAGTGGGATGTTAGCATTAGCACTGGATGACTTCACGCTGCTGGTGGTCGACATAGAAACCAGACGGGTTGTCAGGAAGTTTGCCGGTCACCACGGCAACATCAATGACATGGTGGGTCAAAGCTAACAAGCTAACGCAGCTTCACTCTAAACTAGCATGCTAACAGCTGTGTTCGTCCTCAGACGTTCAGTCCTGATGGACGCTGGCTGGTTACCGCGGCGATGGACTGCACCATCCGCACCTGGGATCTCCCTTCTGGATGGTACGACCCAAACTCTTCCTGTGCCTTATTTTGAAACTTCGCACTTTCTGTGCCTGCAGGATTTTATTTTGAAACTGTTCACACTTCCTCTTCTTCCTCAGTCTTGTCGACTGTTTCCTGGTTTCCATGGCGGCAGTGGGCGTGTCCTTGTCGCCAACCGGAGACTTCCTGGCAACGGCTCACGTGGACAGTCTGGGCGTTTACCTCTGGTCTGAACCAATCACAATGCAGCGATGAGTTACATCAGCCAATCAGCTTCGGTCTGACAGTGCGATCTTCTCCCGTAGGACCAATAAGAGTCTGTGCGCACCCGTGGGGCTCCACCCCCTCCCGGCTGACTACCAACCCACCGCCGAGACGCTGCCGGGAGCCACAGCGGAGGAGTCAGAACAGGAAGTGACATCAGAGGAGGTGGATGATGTGTACAAGTCAGCTGATCAGTTGGGGGCGGAGCTTGTGACTCTGTCTCAGCTGCCGGAGTCTCGATGGAAGAGCCTGCTGCACCTGGAGGCCATCAAGGTGAGTCAGAGGGGGCGTAGCCTGTCAGTGGCAGCAGTGATCTGATTGGCTGTTTGTAGAGGATGGAGGGGGTGTGGCCTGTCAGTGACTTCTCTGATCTGATTGGCTGTTTGTAGAGGAGGAATAAACCTGTGGCGCCCCCTGCTGCTCCGGCGGCGGCGCCCTTCTTCCTGCCGACGGTTCCTGGTCTTATGCCTCGATTCACGTTGCCCGTGGCAACCGAACAGGAAACACAGGTACAACTTGTCTGTTGCATCACTTTCTGCACATCTGTGTTTCACTGGTTTCACTGATGATGTCACTGTGGTTGCAGTCGAAGTTGCTGGCTTGGGGTTCGTTGTGTCAGAGGTCAGAGTTCAGTGTCGCGCTGGAGTCAGCGCTGAGCGAACAGAACTGTGAGTGTCAATAAAGTTTCAATGATTCAAATCAATTTAAATATTCATCAGCTCGTTAACGCTCTCTCTCCATGACTGCAGTCGATCGCCCACTACGTCTCCTGAAGGATTGTGGGCCAGCGGCGCTCTCCATCGAGCTCGCCAACCTGACACCGGAAGGGGGCGGAGCCAACAGCCTCCTGCTCGCCTTCATCCACATGATTGACAGCATGTTATCCAGTGGGCGGGACTTTGATATTGCTCACGCCTACCTGGCGCTTTTCCTGAAGGTCAGCCAATCAGAGCGCAGCAGTGTCTTCAAGTCTTTTATTGTGAAGGTCTCTGCTCAGTTTCCTGTTTTTGTTTTTCAGCTTCACCTCCGCTCACTGTCGCAGGATGCAGTTGCCATGGCAGCACTGTGCCACCTCTCCTCACGGCTGGAGATGGGGTGGGCGGAGCTAAGAGCATCATTCGACCAATCACTGTGTCTGCTGTCGTACACCAAGAGTGCACTGCTGTGACACACACACCACACACACACACACACACACACACACACACACACACACACACACACACACACAGGGTTTTTGTATTAAAGCTTATTAACATTGAATTGACTGTGTGTGTCATCATTGTGATCTGACCAATCACAGAGTGGAGTGATGTCACTGTACTGAGGGTGAATTTATATACAACTCACCTGTTCAGGTGATATTAGGACAAAGTTATTAAACTACTGAAAAATAAATCATCATGAAACCAGCTGTTTTCAGTAAACAAAGGATGAAACGATGCTGTTACAGAGTTTATTATATTCATTATTTAAACTGTTATGAATTTATTCTTCAGGACCAAAACTTAAATTTCAGTTTGAAACTCCAGGCATCAGTCATGCTCTCTCAGCTGACCCGAGGCGACCGCAGCACAACTGTCAAAATTACTAATCGTTCAAAGACAAAGCTGAGTTTTTATTAAAACAAGCTCGGAGAGACAGAGTCTGACCATCACCTGAAAAACAGTCAGTCAGTCATAACGGTAATGTAACCAGATCGGCTCGGGCTTACAATTATGTCACATTAAAAATGCTCATGGGGAGGGGCGTGGACATTGATTGGCATTTACAGCAGCCAATAGCAAGTGTGCGTCACACCCCCACCACTACTTATAAGAACTAATACTAAGCTGCGTGTGTGTGAGAGAGAGCACAAACTGACAGTCACATTGATTTTAATCATTTTATTAAAAAAAAAAAAAGTTATGCCAGAAAACAAAAACATGACATCATCATGACATCATCATGACATCATCGTGACATCACTCTGACAGCCAGAGTTTGAAGGTCCGGTCGTAGGAGCTGGTGGCGATCAGTTTCCCATCAGGCGACACGTCGACGCCCATCACCTGCAAACAACAACAACAGGTGTGACACGTTAACCTCCACCAATCAACGGCAGTGGTGTCTGAATGGACCAATCAGAGCGCAGTGTTTGTACCTTCCCCTCGTGTCCAGCAAGTGTCTTTAGCGGCGTCCAACCGGGGTGACTCCAAATCTTCGCCGTGTTGTCGTACGCACCAGTCAACAGGAAGTGACCGTCAGTGGCTGCACACAAACAGGAAGTGAGGTCAGAGAGACAGGAAGTTTTGCACGTGCTCAGTAAGACGAGGAGGCCGGCTGTCGTTTGATTGGCCAACAGCTGTCTTGTTGTTCGAAGGTGAACTTTCAGTTTCAGAGACAGCTGCTGATTGGTGCTCTGCTCTGATTGGTCAGCTGCAGTTGGTTGAACTGAACCTGGTTGCCAAGCAGAAATTCAGCAGGCTGGCCGTGACTGGCTGAAGTCTGAACTGGACGGAGCGCGTGCAAACTGCAGTGGACCTCGGGTCCAACCTCTCGTTACCGCCATGTTTAAATTATTTTCACACCAGAACTACAAAAATAAAAGTTTGAATTTAAATCAAGTTTTTTTTACGTTGGAAGCGGACAGCAGACAGCAGGTTCTGGTGGGCGGGGACTGTGTACAGACACTTCCTGTTCCTCAGCTCCCACACCTTACAGGTGTTGTCACCACTTCCTGTTGCCAGGTGATACCTGATGATGACGACGAGAGAACAAAGATTAAAAACATGTTTGACAGCCCGCTGTAAGAAGAGAAGACAAAATGTCAAAAATAAATATACTAAAAATTAGTTATACTAAAAAATATTTTATATATTTTTCTTTTATATAATTTTTTTAAATTTCATTTTGTTTATCGCATCTTTCATTGCTCATCTCTGATTGGCTGCTTGTTCTGCGTGCTGCTCTCTGATTGGTTGTGTGTTCTGCGTGCTGCTCTCTGATTGGCTGCTTGTTCTGCGTGCTGCTCTCTGATTGGCTGCTTGTTCTGCGTGCTGCTCTCTGATTGGCTGCTTGTTCTGCGTGCTGCTCTCTGATTGGCTGACCCGTTGGGGGAGAAGTTCAGGCTGTAAATCTCCTTCAGGTGACCTTCGAGGAAAACAACGCAGCGTCCCGTCCGAAGATCCCACACTCTGCCAAACGCATCCAGACCTCTGATTGGACGAGACCAATAAAAACAGAGAAATTCTCAAACAGTACTACAGTAATATTACGACATGTACTACATACTACAGTTACGGAGGTATACATGTGTTTTTCTACTATCTGTGTGTGTACTCTGTACTCTGTGTGTGTACTGTGTACTCTGTGTGTGTACTCTGTACTCTGTGTGTGTACTGTATACTCTGTGTGTGTACTCTGTACTCTGTGTGTGTACTGTATACTCTGTGTGTGTACTGTGTACTCTGTGTGTGTACTGTATACTCTGTGTGTATACTCTGTACTCTGTGTGTGTACTGTATACTCTGTGTGTATACTCTGTGTGTGTACTGTATACTCTGTGTGTGTACTCTGTACTCTGTGTGTGTACTGTATACTCTGTGTGTGTACTGTATACTCTGTGTGTGTACTGTATACTCTGTGTGTATACTCTGTGTGTGTACTGTATACTCTGTGTGTGTACTCTGTACTCTGTGTGTGTACTGTATACTCTGTGTGTGTACTGTATACTCTGTGTGTGTACTCTGTACTCTGTGTGTGTACTTTGTATTTACCCAGTAGCAGCCAGTGATCCATCGGGGTGGAAGTGAAGGTCGTGGACTCCTTTGCTGTGACCTTCCTGATGGAGGATTTCCTCCTGAACCTCCAGATCCCACAGACGCCACGAGTTATCATAGCTACAGACAGACACAGACAGAAGTTATCATAACTACAGACAGACACAGACAGAAGTTATCATAACTACAGACAGGCACAGACAGAAGTTATAACTACAGACAGGCACAGACAGAAGTTATCATAACTACAGACAGGCACAGACAGAAGTTATCATAACTACAGACAGACACAGACAGAAGTTATAACTACAGACAGGCACAGACAGAAGTTATCATAACTACAGACAGACAGAAGTTATCATAGCTACAGACAGACACAGACAGAAGTTATCATAACTACTGACAGACACAGACAGAAGTTATCATAGCTACAGACAGACAGAAGTTATCATAACTACAGACAGACACAGAAGTTATCATAGCTACAGACAGACACAGACAGAAGTTATAACTACAGACAGGCACAGACAGAAGTTATAACTACAGACAGGCACAGACAGAAGTTATAACTACAGACAGACACAGACAGAAGTTATCATAACTACAGACAGACAGAAGTTATCATAGCTACAGACAGACACAGACAGAAGTTATCATAACTACAGACAGACACAGACAGAAGTTATCATAGCTACAGACAGACACAGACAGAAGTTATCATAACTACAGACAGACAGAAGTTATCATAGCTACAGACAGGCACAGACAGAAGTTATCATAACTACAGACAGACACAGACAGAAGTTATCATAACTACAGACAGGCACAGACAGAAGTTATCATAGCTACAGACAGAAGTTATCATAGCTACAGACAGACAGAAGTTATCATAACTACAGACAGGCACAGACAGAAGTTATCATAACTACAGACAGGCACAGACAGAAGTTATCATAACTACAGACAGGCACAGACAGAAGTTATCATAGCTACAGACAGACAGAAGTTATCATAACTACAGACAGGCACAGACAGAAGTTATCATAGCTACAGACAGACACAGACAGAAGTTATAACTACAGACAGACAGAAGTTATTATAACTACAGACAGACACAGACAGAAGTTATTATAACTACAGACAGACACAGACAGAAGTTATCATAACTACAGACAGACACAGACAGAAGTTATCATAACTACAGACAGACACAGACAGAAGTTATTATAACTACAGACAGGCACAGACAGAAGTTATCATAGCTACAGACAGACACAGACAGAAGTTATCATAGCTACAGACAGACAGAAGTTATCATAACTACAGACAGACACAGACAGAAGTTATCATAGCTACAGACAGACACAGACAGAAGTTATCATAGCTACAGACAGACAGAAGGTATCATAGCTACAGACAGACAGAAGTTATCATAGCTACAGACAGACACAGACAGAAGTTATAGCTACAGACAGACACAGACAGAAGTTATAACTACAGACAGACAGAAGTTTTTATAACTACAGACAGACAGAAGTTATTATAACTACAGACAGACAGAAGTTATTATAACTACAGACAGACAGAAGTTATTATAACTACAGACAGACAAAAGTTATCATAACTACAGACAGACAGACAGAAGTTATCATAACTACAGACAGACACAGACAGAAGTTATCATAGCTACAGACAGACAGAAGTTATCATAACTACAGACAGACACAGACAGAAGTTATCATAACTACAGACAGACAGAAGTTATCATAGCTACAGACAGGCACAGACAGAAGTTATCATAGCTACAGACAGACACAGACAGAAGTTATCATAACTACAGACAGACAGAAGTTATCATAGCTACAGACAGGCACAGACAGAAGTTATCATAGCTACAGACAGGCACAGACAGAAGTTATCATAGCTACAGACAGGCACAGACAGAAGTTATCATAGCTACAGACAGGCACAGACAGAAGTTATCATAGCTACAGACAGGCACAGACAGAAGTTATCATAGCTACAGACAGGCACAGACAGAAGTTATCATAACTACAGACAGACACAGACAGAAGTTATCATAACTACAGACAGGCACAGACAGAAGTTATCATAACTACAGACAGGCACAGACAGAAGTTATTATAACTACAGACAGACAGAAGTTATCATAACTACAGACAGACACAGACAGAAGTTATCATAACTACAGACAGGCACAGACAGAAGTTATAACTACAGACAGGCACAGACAGAAGTTATTATAACTACAGACAGACAGAAGTTATCATAACTACAGACAGACACAAACAGAAGTTATCATAACTACAGACAGGCACAGACAGAAGTTATCATAACTACAGACAGACACAGACAGAAGTTATCATAACTACAGACAGGCACAGACAGAAGTTATCATAACTACAGACAGACACAGACAGAAGTTATCATAGCTACAGACAGACAGAAGTTATCATAGCTACAGACAGACACAGACAGGCACAGACAGAAGTTATCATAACTACAGACAGGCACAGACAGAAGTTATCATAACTACAGACAGAAGTTATCATAACTACAGACAGGCAGAAGTTATTATAACTACAGACAGACAGAAGTTAACATAACTACAGACAGGCACAGACAGAAGTTATCATAACTACAGACAGGCACAGACAGAAGTTATCATAACTACAGACAGAAGTTATCATAACTACAGACAGGCACAGACAGAAGTTATCATAACTACAGACAGGCACAGACAGAAGTTATCATAACTACAGACAGGCACAGACAGAAGTTATCATAACTACAGACAGGCAACAGACAGAAGTTATAACTACAGACAGGCACAGACAGAAGTTATCATAACTACAGACAGGCACAGACAGAAGTTATCATAACTACAGACAGGCACAGACAGAAGTTATCATAGCTACAGACAGGCACAGACAGAAGTTATCATAACTACAGACAGGCACAGACAGAAGTTATCATAACTACAGACAGGCACAGACAGAAGTTATCATAACTACAGACAGGCACAGACAGAAGTTATCATAACTACAGACAGGCACAGACAGAAGTTATAACTACAGACAGGCACAGACAGAAGTTATCATAACTACAGACAGGCACAGACAGAAGTTATCATAACTACAGACAGGCACAGACAGAAGTTATTATAACTACAGACAGACAGAAGTTATCATAACTACAGACAGACAGAAGTTATCATAGCTACAGACAGACACAGACAGAAGTTATTATAACTACAGACAGACAGAAGTTATCATAGCTACAGACAGACAGAAGTTATCATAACTACAGACAGGCACAGACAGAAGTTATCATAACTACAGACAGGCACAGACAGAAGTTATCATAACTACAGACAGGCACAGACAGAAGTTATCATAACTACAGACAGGCACAGACAGAAGTTATAAACTAGACAGGCACAGACAGAAGTTATCATAACTACAGACAGGCACAGACAGAAGTTATCATAACTACAGACAGGCACAGACAGAAGTTATCATAACTACAGACAGACACAGACAGAAGTTATTATAACTACAGACAGACAGAAGTTAACATAACTACAGACAGACACAGACAGAAGTTATCATAACTACAGACAGGCACAGACAGAAGTTATTATAACTACAGACAGGCACAGACAGAAGTTATTATAACTACAGACAGACAGAAGTTATCATAACTACAGACAGACAGAAGTTATCATAACTACAGACAGGCACAGACAGAAGTTATCATAACTACAGACAGACACAGACAGAAGTTATCATAACTACAGACAGACAGAAGTTATCATAACTACAGACAGACAGAAGTTATCATAGCTACAGACAGACAGAAGTTATCATAACTACAGACAGACACAGTCGGTCGGTGGTTCGGTCAGTTGTTTCACCTTGTCGTTCCGAGGAACCGTCCTGATGGATGCCATGACACTCGGGACACTCGCTCACTGTGACCTTCGATGTCAGCCACCGGCTCGTCGCTATGGCAACAGGAGAGGTAGAAAGGAATGAATGACCATATATGGATGACCACTTAAAGAATAGGAAGGGTTTGTTATTGTTCAGTCCTGTACATCTCATCTCCTCCCCCCTTGTCTCCTTGTCTCCTTGTCTCCTACCTCTCCAAGTTCCACAGCTTCACAGATCCGTCAGCAGCACACGAGGCCAAGCTGACATCTGATTGGTCGAGAGAAACTCCGGCCTGTGGGCGGAAGACGATCGCACCCACGTTGGTGTTGTGTCCTTCAGCCGATCAGAAAGCGGGGACAAAGAGGGGCGGAGTCTCGGTTCAGATAATCACAAGGACCAATAGAAACACACAAAACAAGCAAAGCTCCGCCCACCTCTCAGTGTACGAATCAGGTTGCAGTCTGGGACGGACCACAGCTTACACAGACCGCTCCTGTAAACACGTTAGCACGTTAGCTCAGAACCATGTGTACAAATGGAATGCTAACGGTAGCTTGTCATGGCTATGCTAACTTCCTCCATGCTAATGAGGTGGTGGGCGGGGCTTCGTACCAGGAGCCAGTGGCGAGCATCTTGGAGTCTGGGCTGAAGTGGCAGAAGCTGATTGGCCGATCGTCACCGATCTGACTGCAGAAGTTGTTCAGATTCTGAAGGAGGAGCAGGATTATCAAAATAACATTCATACAGATTAAAAAGTCCTTGTCAGTGAAATTACTGTATGTCAGTCTCTCTCATGATGACATAATAAATTAGTAATAATTAGTCTCACTCTCAGGTTCTTGTGCAGTTCCTGTTGCCGGATCGCTCTGGTCGCCTCAGCAACATCTCTCTGAGCACGTGCAGCCTCCAGACGCCTCATCGCTCTGATGCCATCAGAGCCAATCATGTTCCAGATGAGAAGAACAGACGAGAACAGACGTGAAGAACAAACATGAAGAACAGACGTGAAGAACAGACATGAACAGACATGAGAAGAAACATGAAGAACAGACGTGAGAAGAAACATGAAGAACAGACGTGAGAAGAAACATGAAGAACAGACATGAAGAACAGACGTGAAGAACAAACATGAGAACAGACATGAAGAACAGACGTGAAGAACAAACATGAAGAACAGACGAGAAGAACAAACATGAGAACAGACGTGAAGAACAGACATGAGAAGAAACATGAAGAACAGACGTGAGAAGAAACATGAAGAACAGACATGAGAAGAAACATGAAGAACAGACGTGAGAAGAAACATGAAGAACAGACATGAAGAACAGACGTGAAGAACAAACATGAGAACAGACATGAAGAACAGACGTGAAGAACAGACGTGAAGAACAAACGAGAAGAACAAACATGAGAACAGACATGAAGAACAGACGTGAAGAACAGACGTGAAGAACAGAAGTGAAGAACAGACGTGAAGAACAGACGTGAAGAACAAACATGAGAACAGACGTGAAGAACAGACATGAAGAACAGACATAAAGAACAGACATGAAGAACAAACATGAAGAACAGACATGAAGAACAAACATGAAGAACAGACGTGAAGAACAGACGTGAAGAACAGACGTGAGAAGAACAGACATGAAGAACAGACGTGAGAAGAACAGATGAGAACAGACATGAAGAACAAACATGAAGAACAGACGTGAAGAACAGACGTGAAGAACAGACGTGAAGAACAGACATGAGAACAAACATGAAGAACAGACGTGAAGAACAGACGTGAAGAACAGACATGAAGAACAGACGTGAAGAACAGACATGAAGAACAGACATGAAGAACAGACGTGAACCGCCTCACCGTGGCAGAGAGTATTTGGCCAACCAGAGCCGAGCGTCCTTTAGGGAGGCGGAGCCTTCATGGTACCATGTCTGCTGGCACTGTTATTGGTCAGAAAGGAAACATGTGACTAATCAGTGTGTGTGTGTGTGTGTGTGTGTGTGTACGTGTGCACGTGTGTGTGTGTACCTCGTCATGTGATCTTTTGGCTCTCTCTTCATCTCTCCTCGATTTCTTCAGGGCATCAGGACCAACGACAGACAGAACGCTCCTCAGTCTGTCAACAGACACCAACAGACATCAACAGACGTCAACAGACATCAACAGACACCAACAGACGTCAACAGACGTCAACAGACACCATCAGACATCAACAGACACCAACAGACAGACACCATCAGACATCAACAGACACCAACAGACAGACACCAGTAGACATCAACAGACACCAACAGACAGACACCAGTAGACATCAACAGACACCAACAGACAGACACCAGTAGACATCAACAGACACCAACAGACAGACACCAGCAGACACTAACAGACGCCAGCAGACATCAACAGACAGACACCAACAGACAGACACCAACAGACAGACACCAGCAGGCAGACACTAAAAGACATCGACAGACACCAACAGACAGACACCAGCAGACACCAACAGACAGACATCAGTAGACACCAACAGACATCAGACACCAGCAGACAGACACCAGCAGATGTCAGCAGACACCAACAGACAGCAACAGACAGACACCAGTAGACATCAACAGACATCAGACACCAGCAGACACTAACAGACAGACACCAACAGACAGACACCAACAGACAGACACCAACAGACAGACACCAGCAGGCAGACACTAAAAGACATCGACAGACACCAACAGACAGACACCAGCAGACACCAACAGACAGACACCAGTAGACATCAACAGACATCAGACACCAGCAGACACCAACAGACAGACACCAGTAGACACCAACAGACATCAGACACCAGCAGACAGACACCAGCAGATGTCAGCAGACACCAACAGACAGCAACAGACAGACACCAGTAGACATCAACAGACATCAGACACCAGCAGACACTAACAGACAGACACCAACAGACAGACACCAACAGACAGACACCAACAGACAGACACCAGCAGGCAGACACTAAAAGACATCGACAGACACCAACAGACAGACACCAGCAGACACCAACAGACAGACACCAGTAGACATCAACAGACATCAGACACCAGCAGACACCAACAGACAGACACCAGTAGACACCAACAGACATCAGACACCAGCAGACACTAACAGACGCCAGCAGACATCAACAGACAGACACCAACAGACAGACACCAACAGACAGACACCAACAGACAGACACCAACAGACAGACACCAGCAGACAGACACCAGCAGACAGACACTAAAAGACACCAACAGACAGACACCAGTAGACATCAACAGACATTAGACACCAGCAGACACCAACAGACAGACACCAACAGACAGACACTAAAAGACATCAACAGACAGACACCAGTAGACATCAACAGACACCAACAGACACCAGCAGATGTCAGCAGACACCAACAGACAGCAACAGACAGACACCAGTAGACATCAACAGACATCAGACACCAGCAGACACTAACAGACAGACACCAACAGACAGACACCAACAGACAGACACCAACAGACAGACACCAGCAGGCAGACACCAGCAGGCAGACACTAAAAGACATCGACAGACACCAACAGATAGACACCAGCAGACACCAACAGACAGACACCAGCAGACATCAACAGACAGACACCAACAGACAGACACCAACAGACACCAACAGACAGACACCAGCAGACAGACACTAAAAGACATCGACAGACACCAACAGACAGACACCAGCAGACAGACACTAAAAGACATCGACAGACACCAACAGACAGACACCAGCAGACACCAACAGACAGACACCAGCAGACAGACACTAAAAGACATCAACAGACACCAACAGACACCAGCAGACACCAACAGACAGACACCAGCAGACAGACACTAAAAGACATCAACAGACACCAACAGACACCAACAGACAGACACCAGCAGACAGACACTAAAAGACATCAACAGACACCAGCAGACAGACACTAAAAGACATCAACAGACACCAGCAGACACCAACAGACAGACACCAGCAGACAGACACTAAAAGACATCGACAGACACCAACAGACGCCAGCAGACACCAACAGACAGACACCAGCAGACAGACACTAAAAGACATCAACAGACACCAACAGACACCAGCAGACACCAACAGACAGACACCAACAGACAGACACTAAAAGACATCGACAGACACCAACAGACACCAGCTGGTCAGTGAACACGTTATGCTAACATGTCACATGTTCTCAGTCTGACTGGTTTCCATGACAACGCGTCTGTTTTTACTGAATATTGTGAGACGATTTTCGTCCAATGAGATTCAGGCTTCCTGAACGTTTGTTTACGCACCGCTCTCGACGGTCAGCTGGTCCCTCTCCAAACAACGTGATTGGCTCTCCCAGAGCTCGGAGGCCAGCCTTCACCTCGGCATCGTCCGTGGACACGGTGATCTGTCGCGCTCGCCGGCGCCGCTCAAACGCTGCAAGAGCTTCCTGCTGCCGCTCGCTGACCCGCTCCTCCATCTCCAGAGTCTCTCCTGCACAGCATCATGGGAAATGGAGTCTCTCTCACACACATCTCACACACACACCTGTGTGTAGTTTACAACGTGAGACACACCTGAGGAGATGTTGATGTTTCCCGCCTCGATCCCTGCTTTCACCGCATCACTTCCTGTTGCAGAGCTCCTCGTCGCGTCCAAACTGAGGCGCTCACGCTCTTTCTCCTCCAGGCTGCCGTAGAAAACTCGACTCTTCTTCACGGCCGGAGCCACATCCTCGTCGTCAGACATGATGCGACTGTGCGGGAGCCCCAGAGGCTGCTGGGAAATCTACGGGAAGAGACACACGCAACAAACAAACAAACACAAACAATCAACAAACAAAACAAACAAACAAACGTCAGAGTTAGTCGTCACGCATGAGTATTAATAATATTAATATTCATCACATAAACAAACATCAGATTTTTGGTCAAACTGAAACTTGTTCGTTGTGTTTTGGTTCTGTCAAACAAAGTGGATCAGTCTCAAGCAGAGGTTCGGTTCTGGCTGCTTCCGGCAGAGTCCGGCAGAGTTCGGAGACAAAGAGCGGCTAATGTTAGCATTAGCATTAGCACAGACATCAAATCGACGTTACACGACGTCACGTCTGCGCGTCTTCGTCATGTTTGGTTGACAGCTGTGACGAAACGTTAGTGTGACCTTCTTTAAGGGTTTGTTTAACGTTATTTAAAGGTTTGTTTAACGTTCTTTAAAGGTTTACCGTCAGACTCACAGTGAGGACACGAAGCAGCGGCGTCTCCGAGCAGCGTCACCCGGACGTAAACACGTCAGCACCTTCCGGGTCAGAGGTTCTTCTTCCGGTAGACAGCGCGGCAGCAAACAAACGCAGCAGGAGAAATACCCGGGAAAACACCGCAGCACACCTGTTCAGGTGAGTTTATGGGCGCGTGCTGGAAGTACTAAAGGCGCCGTCTGAAGCGGCGGGGAGCACGTTTGTCTGCTTCCGGTCAGACTTCCTGTGTGACCGTTTTAATGCACGTTAGCCTGTAGCTTAGCTCCGGAACTCCCAGAATCCCCGACGACCCTGCTGACGTCTGTGGTGGTCATGGTTACGGCAGCATGCTTACAGCCTGGTACAAAAACAGTTACTGAGGGTGAATTTAAATACAACTCACCTGTTCAGGTGATACTCAGGCTTAAAGTTAAAGGTCAGACTGACAGCAGCTTCTTCCTTCGATGATTCCTGGTTCTGTTCTGGATTTTAAGAACTGGTTTATGACCTCTATCACCTGCGTACAGTTACCATAGCAACCAGCTAACAACTGTATGCTATTAAGCGTGACACACTGTGATAACCAATCAGACTCTGTGTTTCCAGGAAGATGTTGAGGAGGAAGCCGACCCGCCTGGAGCTGAAGATCGACGACACCGAGGAGTTCGAGAGCGTCAAGAAGGAGCTCGAGGTGTGAACAGCAGACAGGCAGAGAGACAGGCAGGCAGAGAGACAGACAGGCAGACAGAGAGACAGACAGGCAGAGAGACAGACAGGCAGACAGAGAGACAGACAGGCAGAGAGACAGACAGGCAGGCAGGCAGAGAGACAGGCAGACAGACAGACAGCAGACAGGCAGACAGACAGGCAGGCAGGCAGAGAGACAGGCAGAGAGACAGACAGGCAGGCAGAGAGACAGGCAGAGAGACAGACAGACAGGCAGGCAGAGAGAGAGGCAGACAGGCAGAGAGACAGGCAGGCAGGCAGAGAGACAGACAGACAGGCAGAGAGACAGACAGGCAGGCAGACAGAGAGACAGGCAGACAGACAGAGAGACAGACAGGCAGGCAGAGAGACAGGCAGGCAGGCAGAGAGACAGGCAGGCAGGCAGAGAGACAGACAGGCAGGCAGGCAGGCAGAGAGACAGACAGACAGGCAGAGAGACAGACAGACAGGCAGAGAGACAGACAGGCAGGCAGAGAGACAGACAGGCAGACAGAGAGACAGACAGGCAGGCAGAGAGACAGGCAGAGAGACAGACAGGCAGAGAGACAGACAGACAGGCAGAGAGACAGACAGACAGACAGAGACAGACAAGCAGGCAGACAGAGAGACAGACAGAGAGACAGACAGGCAGGCAGAGAGACAGAGAGGCAGGCAGAGAGACAGACAGACAGACAGGCAGGCAGGCAGGCAGGCAGAGAGACAGGCAGACAGACAGACAGACAGGCAGAGAGACAGGCAGGCAGGCAGGCAGACAGAGAGACAGACAGGCAGGCAGAGAGACAGGCAGGCAGGCAGACAGAGAGACAGGCAGAGAGACAGGTAGGCAGACAGATAGGCAGGCAGGCAGAGAGACAGGCAGGCAGGCAGACAGAGAGACAGGCAGACAGACAGACAGAGAGACAGACAGGCAGACAGAGAGACAGACAGGCAGGCAGAGAGACAGGCAGGCAGGCAGAGAGACAGACAGGCAGGCAGAGAGACAGGCAGAGAGGCAGGCAGGCAGGCAGACAGACAGGCAGAGAGACAGACAGGCAGGCAGAGAGACAGACAGGCAGGCAGACAGACAGGCAGGCAGACAGACAGGCAGGCAGGCAGAGAGACAGACAGGCAGGCAGGCAGAGAGACAGGCAGAGAGACAGGCAGGCAGAGAGACAGGCAGACAGACAGACAGGCAGGCAGGCAGACAGACAGAGAGACAGGCAGACGGAGAGACAGACGGATTACTTATTCATCCCTGAAGGGAGAGTGGGTTGTGCCATCAGTCAGGATCAGTGTCTTTGATCAGGATCGATGCTATTTATTAATTTATTAGTTGATTAATTTGTTTGTTTTTTAGGCCAGAAAGCGTCAGCGAGAGGAGGCGGAGTCAGGAGGAGGTGTGGGCGGGGCCTCTGTCATTAGTGTTGACATCATCGGGGGCGGAGCCTCTGGCTCAGCTTCTTCCTCTACAGCATCAAGGGCGGAGCTTATCAACGAGCGAATCGGCTACAAGCCCCACCCCAAACCAGCGACACTGCCGACCTTATTTGGAAGTTTACAGTTTTAAAAACAATCAATAAAATGTTTCAACATAAAAAGTTTTTGTTTGACACCATACATGACAGACAGACGCGTCACTACGACCAGAGTCCAGAATCCAACTGCAGAACAGACGAGCCCGGTTCCGCGTTAACTGTAACTGACAGGCGTCTGTGGTTGTCATGGTTAGCAGGTGTTAAAACAGGAAGTAAGAGTCGCCCTTTTAGTTCAGTAGTTGTAACCATGACGACCAGAAACCTATTTGGCCAAACATGGTCAAATATTGAGAATATAGGAGAGGTTCATGAATGACATCACACTGGGTCTGTTTGATGTTTATTTCATAATAAATGTTACAATAATATTTTTATAACGTTGGACAATATAAAAGACAAAGATTTTAGTGTCAAAAACTGAAAAGATAAAAAAAAAAAGCTGTAAAAACTTTATTTACAGGAACAGTAGGCGGCGCTCAGGAGCTCTGACATCAACATTCAGGCTCCGCCCTCACAGTCCAGGAAGTAATCTTGACCGATCAAAACTGGATTCATTTTTATATTTAACATTATTGTTTCTGTTACCATGACGACCCAGAAGTATCTGGACTAAGTGCTGCTGATGATGATGTAAACAGGAAGTGTTTTGGAGCCGTCTGATTCAAAATAAAACTTTCATAGGAGTTCCTGATTGGTCAACAACAGTTCCTTAAAAGAAAACAAAGTTTGGGTGGGCGTGGTCTCTGTGATGAGTGACAGCTGTTTTTTTCAAAATAAAGGTCAGTGTTCCTTCAGAATTTGTCAGTTTGTAAAAAAACAACAAAATAAAAGCATAATAAATAAAAACAAACATGTTAGTGTTAACAGCTGATGTGGGCGTTGCTTAAAGTCTGACTGTGGTCAGCAGTGATTACCTGAGCTGAGGTCAAAGGTCAGACGGGTACATGCTAAATTGTTAGCACTGTTAGCTCTATTACCTGTTTCAGTGTAGTCATGACTACATGGCGGCTGAGTTAGCTAGCTACATGCTAACCTGCTGACAATGCTAAGTGAAGTTCGTAGTGTGACATCATCACCGCCTCTCAAATGAATCCTTGGTTCCAGCTGGTTTAGTGTTTCACAGACGTTTAGTGTTTTTAAAGAACTTTGACACCTGCTGGCCCCGCCCATAAACGGACCACGCCCACCGAACGACCACGCCCACCTGAAGCAGGTGACTCTTGTTTGCTGATGGCACTCTGCTGTTGAGGACGTGACTGAAATGTCTTATTGTCTCTGATGATGTCATCACTTTCTGATGTTGGCGAGGAGTGTAATGATGTCATCACTTCCTGGTGTTGGTGAGGTGTGTGATGATGATGTCATCACTTCTTCTTGATGGCGGCAGGTCTCGCTGCAGCTCGGAGAACTTGGGTCGGTCTTCAGGATTGTACTGCCAGCACCGCTGCATCACTTGTACACGTCGTCAGGGCAACGCTGAGACACGCCATCCTGTAACCTAGCAACCATGAGGACAGAGGGGGAGGGATTAATCTCACATTTCCATAGTAACAGCCTTACTTCTTTTCCAGTGAGCTGATCAGGAGTCTGTTACAGGTGACGCTGAACTTGGACGTGGGATGTGGCCTAAAGCCTGACAGGTGTCGTACCTGTTGTATCCGCTCCTGTACCTGTTTCCTGTTTAGATCTGTCTGTCTGATCTCGGGGTTTACCTTTCTCCACCTGCTCTCGAGCCTGCTGATTGGTCATCCCCGGATAAGGACACACCCCCAGACTAAAGGTCTCCCACAGCAGGATCCCGTAACTCCACACATCACTCTCTGAGCTGTAACGACCTGCACCAGCCAATCACAGAGCAGGTGTGTAAGCAGATTAATATCATGTTGTTACAACCAGGTAATTCAGGTGAGTCTCAGGTGAGATTCATGTGAGTCTCAGGTGAGTCTCAGGTGAGATTCAGGTGAGTCTCAGGTGAGATTCATGTGAGTCTCAGGTGAGTCTCAGGTGAGATTCATGTGAGTCTCAGGTGAGTCTCAGGTGAGATTCAGGTGAGTCTCAGGTGAGATTCAGGTGAGTCTCAGGTGAGATTCATGTGAGTCTCAGGTGAGTCTCAGGTGAGATTCAGGTGAGTCTCAGGTGAGATTCAGGTGAGTCTCAGGTGAGTCTCAGGTGAGATTCATGTGAGACTCAGGTGAGTCTCAGGTGAGATTCAGGTGAGTCTCAGGTGAGTCTCAGGTGAGATTCATGTGAGTCTCAGGTGAGATTCATGTGAGTCTCAGGTGAGATTCAGGTGAGTCTCAGGTGAGATTCATGTGAGTCTCAGGTGAGTCTCAGGTGAGATTCAGGTGAGTCTCAGGTGAGTCTCAGGTGTGCACCGTAGTTGAGTGCTTCTGGAGCGGTCCATTTAATGGGGATCTGTTTGAGTCCAGATGAAGAATAGATTCCGTCGTCCTCCTGGCGACTCATGCCGAAGTCGCTGATCTTCAACACGCTGCCGTCCCCGACCAGACAGTTCCTCGCCGCCAGGTCCCTGAGAGACAGACACATGAACGGGTTCACCGTCTGTCTGCAGGTCGTGGTGTGTTTAATGTCTGCAGGACATTCCAGTGCTCACCTGTGGATACAGTTCTTACTCTCCAGGTACGCCATGCCGGCAGCAGCGTCCCCCGAGAAGCGAATGAGCTGCTTCGTCTTTAACTCGTCCTTCTTCTTCCTAAGGAAGGACAGGAAGTCTCCACCTGACAGACACAGCACAGGGTCACACAGACACAACAGACAGAAACGGTGTCAGCAGTGAATAAGCTCCACCCACCAGGAACGAGCTCCATGACGATGTAGATCGGCTGTCGCTGCGTACAGACACCAATCAGCTTCACGATGTTCGGGTGGTCGTACTGCTTCAGGATCCTGCAGCCAATCACAGACAGGCACCATGAGACACCAGCCAATCACAGACAGGCACCATGAGACACGGGCCAATCACAGACAGGCACCATGAGACACCAGCCAATCACAGACAGGCACCATGAGACACCAGCCAATCACAGACAGGCACCATGAGACACCAGCCAATCACAGACAGGCACCATGAGACACCGGCCAATCACAGACAGGCACCATGAGACACCGGCCAATCAAAGACAGGCACCATGAGACACCGGCCAATCACAGACAGGCACCATGAGACACCGGCCAATCAAAGACAGGCACCATGAGACACCAATCAATTTAACCAACCAAACAATCAAACAACTAACTAGGCCCCCTAAACCAACCACCTAAGCTAACCAACTAAACCAAACAACTAAATCTACCAAACCAACCAAAGAGACTAACTAAACCAACCACTTCTAACCAACATATGTATTGACCCGTGTATTGACCGATGTACTGACCGATGTATTGACCGATGTATTGACCGATGTACTGACTGATGTATTGACCGATGTATTGACCGATGTATTGACCGATGTACTGACCGATGTATTGACCGATGTATTGACCGATGTATTGACCGGTGTACTGACCGGTGTACTGACCGATGTACTGACCGATGTACTGACCGATGTATTGACCGGTGTACTGACCGATGTATTGACCGGTGTACTGACCGATGTACTGACCGATGTATTGACCGGTGTACTGACCGATGTATTGACCGATGTATTGACCGATGTACTGACCGATGTATTGACCGGTGTACTGACCGATGTATTGACCGGTGTACTGACCGATGTATTGACCGATGTATTGACCGATGTATTGACCGATGTATTGACCGGTGTACTGACCGGTGTACTGACCGATGTACTGACTGATGTATTGACCGATGTACTGACCGATGTACTGACCGATGTATTGACCGATGTACTGACCGATGTACTGACCGATGTACTGACCGATGTATTGACCGATGTACTGACCGATGTACTGACCGATGTACTGACCGATGTACTGACCGATGTATTGACCGATGTACTGACCGATGTATTGACCGATGTACTGACCGATGTATTGACCGATGTACTGACCGATGTACTGACCGATGTACTGACCGATGTATTGACCGATGTACTGACCGATGTACTGACCGATGTACTGACCGATGTATTGACCGATGTATTGACCGATGTACTGACCGATGTACTGACCGATGTATTGACCGATGTATTGACCGATGTACTGACCGATGTACTGACCGATGTACTGACCGATGTATTGACCGATGTACTGACCGATGTACTGACCGATGTATTGACCGATGTACTGACCGATGTACTGACCGATGTACTGACCGATGTACTGACCGATGTATTGACCGATGTACTGACCGATGTACTGACCGATGTATTGACCGATGTACTGACCGATGTACTGACCGATGTACTGACCGATGTATTGACCGATGTATTGACTGATGTATTGACCGATGTACTGACTGATGTACTGACCGATGTATTGACCGATGTATTGACCGATGTATTGACCGATGTACTGACCGATGTACTGACCGATGTACTGACCGATGTACTGACTGATGTATTGACTGATGTATTGACCGATGTATTGACCGATGTATTGACTGATGTATTGACCGATGTACTGACCGATGTACTGACTGATGTACTGACTGATGTATTGACCGATGTATTGACCGATGTATTGACCGATGTATTGACTGATGTATTGACCGATGTACTGACCGATGTACTGACCGATGTACTGACCGATGTATTGACCGATGTACTGACTGATGTACTGACCGATGTATTGACCGATGTATTGACTGATGTATTGACCGATGTACTGACCGATGTACTGACCGATGTACTGACTGATGTACTGACCGATGTACTGACCGATGTACTGACTGATGTACTGACTGATGTATTGACCGATGTACTGACCGATGTACTGACCGATGTACTGACCGATGTACTGACTGATGTATTGACCGATGTACTGACCGATGTACTGACCGATGTATTGACCGATGTACTGACCGATGTACTGACCGATGTATTGACCGATGTATTGACTGATGTATTGACCGATGTACTGACCGATGTACTGACCGATGTACTGACTGATGTACTGACTGATGTATTGACCGATGTATTGACCGATGTACTGACTGATGTATTGACCGATGTACTGACTGATGTACTGACCGATGTATTGACCGATGTATTGACTGATGTATTGACCGATGTACTGACCGATGTACTGACCGATGTACTGACTGATGTACTGACTGATGTATTGACCGATGTACTGACCGATGTACTGACCGATGTATTGACCGATGTATTGACTGATGTATTGACCGATGTACTGACCGATGTACTGACCGATGTACTGACTGATGTACTGACCGATGTATTGACCGATGTATTGACCGATGTACTGACCGATGTACTGACCGATGTACTGACTGATGTACTGACTGATGTATTGACCGATGTATTGACTGATGTATTGACCGATGTATTGACCGATGTATTGACTGATGTATTGACCGATGTATTGACTGATGTACTGACCGATGTATTGACTGATGTATTGACCGATGTATTGACCGATGTATTGACTGATGTATTGACTGATGTATTGACCGATGTACTGACTGATGTACTGACCGATGTATTGACCGATGTACTGACTGATGTACTGACCGATGTATTGACCGATGTATTGACTGATGTATTGACCGATGTACTGACCGATGTACTGACTGATGTATTGACTGATGTACTGACCGATGTATTGACCGATGTATTGACTGATGTATTGACCGATGTACTGACCGATGTATTGACCGATGTATTGACTGATGTATTGACTGATGTACTGACTGATGTACTGACCGATGTATTGACTGATGTATTGACTGATGTACTGACTGATGTACTGACTGATGTATTGACCGATGTATTGACCGATGTACTGACTGATGTATTGACCGATGTACTGACCGATGTACTGACCGATGTACTGACCGATGTATTGACCGATGTACTGACCGATGTATTGACCGATGTATTGACCGATGTACTGACCGATGTATTGACCGATGTACTGACCGATGTACTGACCGATGTACTGACCGATGTATTGACCGATGTACTGACCGATGTATTGACCGATGTATTGACCGATGTATTGACCGATGTACTGACCGATGTATTGACCGATGTATTGACCGATGTACTGACCGATGTACTGACCGATGTATTGACTGATGTACTGACTGATGTACTGACTGATGTATTGACCGATGTATTGACCGATGTACTGACCGATGTACTGACCGATGTATTGACTGATGTATTGACCGATGTATTGACCGATGTACTGACCGATGTACTGACTGATGTACTGACTGATGTACTGACCGATGTACTGACCGATGTACTGACCGATGTATTGACTGATGTACTGACTGATGTATTGACCGATGTACTGACTGATGTATTGACCGATGTACTGACCGATGTATTGACCGATGTATTGACCGATGTACTGACCGATGTATTGACCGATGTACTGACCGATGTACTGACCGATGTACTGACCGATGTATTGACCGATGTATTGACCGATGTATTGACTGATGTACTGACTGATGTACTGACTGATGTACTGACTGATGTATTGACCGATGTACTGACCGATGTACTGACCGATGTATTGACTGATGTATTGACCGATGTACTGACCGATGTACTGACCGATGTACTGACTGATGTACTGACTGATGTACTGACTGATGTATTGACTGATGTATTGACCGATGTACTGACCGATGTACTGACCGATGTATTGACTGATGTATTGACCGATGTATTGACCGATGTACTGACCGATGTATTGACCGATGTACTGACTGATGTATTGACTGATGTACTGACTGATGTACTGACTGATGTATTGACTGATGTACTGACTGATGTATTGACTGATGTACTGACTGATGTACTGACTGATGTACTGACTGATGTATTGACCGATGTACTGACTGATGTACTGACTGATGTACTGACTGATGTATTGACCGATGTACTGACTGATGTATTGACTGATGTACTGACTGATGTACTGACTGATGTATTGACTGATGTACTGACCGATGTATTGACCGATGTACTGACTGATGTACTGACTGATGTACTGACTGATGTACTGACTGATGTACTGACTGATGTACTGACCGATGTATTGACTGATGTACTGACTGATGTACTGACTGATGTACTGACTGATGTACTGACTGATGTACTGACTGATGTATTGACTGATGTACTGACTGATGTACTGACTGATGTACTGACTGATGTATTGACTGATGTACTGACTGATGTACTGACTGATGTACTGACTGATGTACTGACTGATGTACTGACTGATGTACTGACTGATGTACTGACGGAGCTGACCTGGCCTCAGACAGGAACCTGATCTTCAGCTCCGGAGGTAAATCTTCTTTACAGGTTTTGACGGCGACCGGTGTTTTGTCTCGCTGTAGCGTCCCTTTAAATACCTCACCAAAGTTACCCTGGCAACCAGCAGAGAGCAGGCATGATGGGACATGGAGGGAGAGAGACAAGGTGAGAGCACTATTACCAACTGGACTGAAGTAGACTGATAACAAGAGGAAACAGGAAGTTAAGTCACCTTCCCCAGCAGGTCTCCCAGCAGAACGTCCTCATGGTTCAGGATCCATTTCTTATCCTGCAGACAGAAAACACACTCACTGATGTGTGTGTACGACGTGCGTGTGGATACATAGTGTAGAATTTATAGTGATGGTTGCCTTGATGACAGGGTTGAGCAACACGACTCCAGACTTCTTGGTGATGACCTGTTTGGTGGAGAAGTGATGCTCGATGAGCTGAGGGATGGTAGAGAAGCCTGTCCCTTCAAAACGGTACTGACTCTACCAGAGAGAGAGAGAGAGACAGGCAGAGAGAGAGACAGGCAGAGAGAGAGACAGGCAGAGAGAGAGACAGGCAGAGAGAGAGACAGGTAGTAAGAGAGACAGGTAGTAAGAGGGACGATTTACCAGTTAATGTTTTACAGTATATGAACATGTAAACTCTGTGTGTGTGTGTGTGTACATACGTCGGCATACTGGATGATGAAATGGCGTCTCTGCTCGTCAGAAAACACCGACAGGACGTACTCGCCCGGTTTACCGTGACTCTCCCTCACCAGGAAGTCTCCCTGTTGCCGTAGTAACTCCTGAGCCTCTGTCCGGGGGATGGCGCCGTGGTACCATTCCTGTTCTGCTAGGGGGCGCTCCGACGTGGGAATGACATCAAAAAACTGCTGCAGGAAGGAAGACACAACAGGTGAGATCACACTGTGATGATGGGTCATACTAGAACCAGAACCAGAACCCTGGAGAGGAGACAGACTCACCGAGGTGGACGAGCCCAGCATGGCTTTAGGAGCGAATCATTCCAGCCAGAGTGACGGAGAGTATCGAACCTCGAACTCTTCTCCTTAGACTTGTCCTGAACACACACACACACACACACACACACACACACACACACACACACACACACACACACACACGGTGAACATTAATCAAACGTTAGTCAAGCGTTAGTCAAAAGTCAGTCAAGTATTTACGGTGGAGCCGACGGAGCGGGCGTCATCCTCGTATGGCAGTGTGGGGGGGGAGGAGGCGGGGGCGGGGAGGCAGCAGCGGCGGCCATCTTGGCGTCCAGCAGGGCCTTCTGTGAGGCGAGGCGGGCCTCAGAGCCGCGCAGTGATTGGACGGCGTGATGGAGCTCGAGGAGAGACAGTTTCTGACTGAGCAGGAGGACACAGCTGAGGGAGAGACAGGTGAGAGAGAGAGGTGAGAGAGGGACAGGTGAGAGAGGGACAGGTGAGAGAGAGAACAGGTGAGAGAGACAGGTGAGAGAGGGACAGGTGAGAGAGAGACAGGAGAGAGGGACAGGTGAGAGAGAGAAAGGTGAGAGAGGGACAGGTGAGAGAGAGACAGGTGAGAGAGAGACAGGTGAGAGAGAGACAGGTGAGAGAGAGACAGGTGAGAGAGAGACAGGTGAGAGAGAGACAGGTGAGAGAGGGACAGGTGAGAGAGACAGGTAGAGAGGGACAGGTGAGAGAGGGAGGGACAGACAGACAGTTACAGTCAGTCACAGACAGTCAGTTACAGACAGTCACAGACAGACACAGACAGACAGTTACAGTCAGTCACAGACAGACAGTCACAGACAGTCAGTTATTTACAGACAGTCACAGACAGTCACAGACAGTCAGACAGACAGTCAGTTATTTACAGTCAGTTATTTACAGACAGTCACAGACAGTTACAGTCAGTCACAGACAGACAGTTACAGACAGTCACAACAGTCAGTTATTTACAGTCAGTTATTTACAGACAGTCACAGACAGTTACAGTCAGTCACAGACAGTCAGTTACAGACAGTCAGTTATTTACAGACAGTCACAGACAGTCACAGACAGTCAGACAGACAGTCAGTTATTTACAGTCAGTTACAGACAGTCACAGACAGTCAGTTACAGACAGTCAGACAGACAGTCAGTTATTTACAGTCAGTTACAGACAGTTACAGTCAGTCACAGACAGTCAGTTACAGACAGTCAGTTATTTACAGACAGTCACAGACAGTCACAGACAGTCACAGACAGTCAGACAGACAGTCAGTTATTTACAGTCAGTTACAGACAGTCACAGACAGTCACAGACAGTCAGTCACAGACAGTCAGTTATTTACAGTCAGTTACAGACAGTCACAGACAGTCACAGACAGTCAGTCACAGACAGTCAGACAGACAGTCAGTTATTTACAGTCAGTTACAGACAGTCACAGACAGTCAGTCACAGACAGTCACAGACAGTCACAGACAGTCAGACAGACAGTCAGTTATTTACAGTCAGTTACAGACAGTCACAGACAGTCAGTTACAGCCAGTCAGTTACAGACAGTCACAGACAGTTACAGACAGTCAGTCACAGACAGAAACAGACAGACAGTTACAGACAGTTACAGTTAGACAGTTACAGACAGAGACAGACAGACAGTGACAGACAGAAACAGACAGACAGTTACAGACAGAAACAGACAGACAGTTACAGACAAACAGTGACAGACAGAAACAGACAGACAGTGACAGACAGAAACAGACAGACAGTGACAGACAGAAACAGACAGACAGTGACAGACAGAAACAGACAGACAGTTACAGACAGACAGTGACAGACAGAAACAGACAGACAGTGACAGACAGAAACAGACAGACAGTTACAGACAGACAGTGACAGACAGAAACAGACAGACAGTGACAGACAGAAACAGACAGACAGTTACAGACAGACAGTGACAGACAGACAGTGACAGACAGAGACAGACAGACAGTGACAGACAGAGACAGACAGTGACAGACAGAAACAGACAGACAGTGACAGACAGAAACAGACACAGTTACAGTTAGACAGTTACAGACAGAGACAGACAGACAGTGACAGACAGACTGTCTCACTCGCTCTTCCTCTCTGCACTCTGCTGACTCGTCTGTATTTTAGTGTCCAAGTCTTCAGCTAACGCCTCTTTAGTTCTCAGATTCTGCTGAGTCAGCACCAACTCCTCCGTCGCTGACGACAACCTGAAAACACGAACACAGCTCTGAATGTTCAGCTCAGACAGCCACACCCCCAGAAAGCTGGTCACTACTCGCTCACATGGATGACAGAGATTTACTACAGGACACTTTTACTTTGGCGGGATACAGGAAACTGTGTGGCGAGCTCACATGGCCTGCAGGCTGTCGGCCGTAAGCGTGTTCCAGAGGATCTCATTGGCCGGCAGGTTGTCTGTCTCCTCCAATAGAGATGCATCAAACTCCACACCTGTCTCGGGAGTCTCCTGGGACCTGAGGGGCAGACACACGTTACTATGGTAACCAGGAAGAAAACTGCTGAGTCATTACGTTGGTAACCACAGTCTGACCTGTAGGCTTCAATAAAGTGTTGGTATTCAGCCAGCGGGTCGATCTGCTCGACGGCTGCCGAGATCTCCTGATGAACCTTCACGATCTCCTCCGTCAGCAGACTGCTGATCTCACAGTACTCCTCCAGGATGCTTTTACTGCAGCAACACACAGGAGTATATAGACCATGCTTTTACTGCAGCGTAGTGTCACGGCGTGTGGTGTCATTGTGTTGTGGCATCATAGTGTCGTGAATCATGGCGTCATGGTGTTGTGGTGTCGTGTAGTCGTGGCATCATGGCGTCATGGTGTTGTGGTGTCGTGTAGTCGTGGCATCATGGTGTCATGGTGTTGTGGTGTCATGGCGCCATGGTGTTGTGGTGTCGTGTAGTCGTGGCATCATGGCGCCATGGTGTTGTGGTGTCGTGTAGTCGTGGCATCATGGTGTCATGGTGTTGTGGTGTCATGGCGCCATGGTGTTGTGGTGTCGTGTAGTCGTGGCATCATGGCGCCATGGTGTTGTGGTGTCGTGTAGTCGTGGCATCATGGTGTCATGGTGTTGTGGTGTTGTGTAGTCGTGGCATCATGGTGTCATGGTGTTGTGGTGTCATGGCGCCATGGTGTTGTGGTGTCGTGTAGTCGTGGCATCATGGCGCCATGGTGTTGTGGTGTCGTGTAGTCGTGGCATCATGGTGTCATGGTGTTGTGGTGTCATGGCGCCATGGTGTTGTGGTGTCGTGTAGTCGTGGCATCATGGCGTCATGGTGTTGTGGTGTCATGGCGCCATGGTGTTGTGGTGTCGTGTAGTCGTGGCATCATGGCGTCATGGTGTTGTGGTGTCATGGCGCCATGGTGTTGTGGTGTCGTGTAGTCGTGGCATCATGGCGTCATGGTGTTGTGGTGTTGTGGTGTCATGGCGTCATGGTGTTGTGGTGTCGTGGCATCATGGTGTCATAGTGTTGTGAATCATGGCGTCATGGCGTTATGGTGTCATGGTGTTGTGTGTCGTGTAGTCGTGGCATCATGGCGTCATGGTGTTGTGGTGTCATGGCGCCATGGTGTTGTGGTGTCGTGTAGTCGTGGCATCATGGCGTCATGGTGTTGTGGTGTTGTGGTGTCATGGCGTCATGGTGTTGTGGTGTCGTGGCATCATGGAGTCATAGTGTCGTGAATCATGGCGTCATGGCGTTATGGTGTCATGGTGTTGTGGTGTCGTGTAGTCGTGGCATCATGGCGTCATGGTGTTGTGGTGTCATGGCGCCATGGTGTTGTGGTGTCGTGTAGTCGTGGCATCATGGCGCCATGGTGTTGTGGTGTCGTGTAGTCGTGGCATCATGGTGTCATGGTGTTGTGGTGTCATGGCGCCATGGTGTTGTGGTGTCGTGTAGTCGTGGCATCATGGCGTCATGGTGTTGTGGTGTCATGGCGCCATGGTGTTGTGGTGTCGTGTAGTCGTGGCATCATGGCGTCATGGTGTTGTGGTGTCATGGCGCCATGGTGTTGTGGTGTCGTGTAGTCGTGGCATCATGGCGTCATGGTGTTGTGGTGTTGTGGTGTCATGGCGTCATGGTGTTGTGGTGTCGTGGCATCATGGTGTCATAGTGTCGTGAATCATGGCGTCATGGCGTTATGGTGTCATGGTGTTGTGGTGTCGTGTAGTCGTGGCATCATGGCGTCATGGTGTTGTGGTGTCATGGCGCCATGGTGTTGTGGTGTCGTGTAGTCGTGGCATCATGGCGTCATGGTGTTGTGGTGTTGTGGTGTCATGGCGTCATGGTGTTGTGGTGTCGTGGCATCATGGTGTCATAGTGTCGTGAATCATGGCGTCATGGCGTTATGGTGTCATGGTGTTGTGGTGTCGTGTAGTCGTGGCATCATGGCGTCATGGTGTTGTGGTGTCATGGCGCCATGGTGTTGTGGTGTCGTGTAGTCGTGGCATCATGGCGTCATGGTGTTGTGGTGTCATGGCGCCATGGTGTTGTGGTGTCGTGTAGTCGTGGCATCATGGCGTCATGGTGTTGTGGTGTTGTGGTGTCATGGCGTCATGGTGTTGTGGTGTCGTGGCATCATGGTGTCATAGTGTCGTGAATCATGGCGTCATGGCGTTATGGTGTCATGGCGCCATGGTGTTGTGGTGTCGTGTAGTCGTGGCATCATGGCGTCATGGTGTTGTGGTGTCATGGCGCCATGGTGTTGTGGTGTCGTGTAGTCGTGGCATCATGGTGTCATGGTGTTGTGGTGTCGTGGCATCATGGTGTCATAGTGTCGTGAATCATGGCGTCATGGCGTTATGGTGTTGTGGTGTCGTGGCATCATGGTGTCATAGTGTCGTGAATCATGGCGTCATGGCGTTATGGTGTTGTGGTGTCGTGGCATCATGGCGTCATGGTGTTGTGGTGTTGTGGTGTCATGGTGTCATAGTGTCGTGAATCATGGCGTCATGGCGTTATGGTGTTGTGGTGTCGTGGCATCATGGTGTCATAGTGTCGTGAATCATGGCGTCATGGCGTTATGGTGTTGTGGTGTCGTGGCATCATGGCGTCATGGTGTTGTGGTGTCGTGGCATCATGGTGTCATAGTGTCGTGAATCATGGCGTCATGGCGTTATGGTGTTGTGGTGTCGTGTAGTCGTGGCATCATGGCGTCATGGTGTTGTGGTGTCATGGCGCCATGGTGGTGTGGTGTCGTGTAGTCGTGGCATCATGGTGTCATGGTGTTGTGGTGTCGTGGCATCATGGTGTCATAGTGTCGTGAATCATGGCGTCATGGCGTTATGGTGTTGTGGTGTCGTGTAGTCGTGGCATCATGGCGTCATGGCGCCATGGTGTTGTGGTGTCGTGTAGTCGTGGCATCATGGCGTCATGGTGTTGTGGTGTCATGGCGCCATGGTGTTGTGGTGTCGTGTAGTCGTGGCATCATGGCGTCATGGTGTTGTGGTGTTGTGGTGTCATGGCGTCATGGTGTTGTGGTGTCGTGGCATCATGGTGTCATAGTGTCGTGAATCATGGCGTCATGGCGTTGTGTCGTGTAGTCGTGGCATCATGGCGTCATGGTGTTGTGGTGTCATGGCGTCATGGTGTTGTGGTGTCGTGTAGTCGTGGCATCATGGCGTCATGGTGTTGTGGTGTCGTGGCATCATGGTGTCATAGTGTCGTGAATCATGGCGTCATGGCGTTATGGTGTCATGGTGTTGTGGTGTCGTGTAGTCGTGGCATCATGGCGTCATGGTGTTGTGGTGTCATGGCGTCATGGTGTTGTGGTGTCATGGCGCCATGGTGTTGTGGTGTCGTGTAGTCGTGGCATCATGGCGTCATGGTGTTGTGGTGTTGTGGTGTCATGGCGTCATGGTGTTGTGGTGTCGTGGCATCATGGTGTCATAGTGTCGTGAATCATGGCGTCGTGGCATCATGGTGTCATGGTGTTGTGGTGTCATGGCGCCATGGTGTTGTGGTGTCGTGTAGTCGTGGCATCATGGCGTCATGGTGTTGTGGTGTCATGGCGCCATGGTGTTGTGGTGTCGTGTAGTCGTGGCATCATGGCGTCATGGTGTTGTGGTGTTGTGGTGTCATGGCGTCATGGTGTTGTGGTGTCGTGGCATCATGGTGTCATAGTGTCGTGCGTCATGGCGTTATGGTGTTGTGGTGTCGTGGCATCATGGTGTCATAGTGTCGTGCGTCATGGCGTCATGGTGTTGTGGTGTCGTGGCATCATGGTGTCATAGTGTCGTGAATCATGGCGTCGTGGCATCATGGTGTCATGGTGTTGTGGTGTCATGGCGCCATGGTGTTGTGGTGTCGTGTAGTCGTGGCATCATGGCGTCATGGTGTTGTGGTGTCATGGCGCCATGGTGTTGTGGTGTCGTGTAGTCGTGGCATCATGGTGTCATGGTGTTGTGGTGTTGTGGTGTCATGGCGCCATGGTGTTGTGGTGTCGTGTAGTCGTGGCATCATGGTGTCATGGCGTCATGGTGTTGTGGTGTCATGGCGCCATGGTGTTGTGGTGTCGTGTAGTCGTGGCATCATGGCGTCATGGTGTTGTGGTGTCGTGGCATCATGGTGTCATAGTGTCGTGAATCATGGCGTCATGGCGTTATGGTGTCATGGTGTTGTGGTGTCGTGTAGTCGTGGCATCATGGTGTTGTGGTGTTGTGGCATCATGGTGTCTTGGCGTTGTGTAGTTGTGGTGTCGTGGCATCATGGTGTTGTGGTGTCATGGCATCATGGTGTTGTGGTGTCATGGCATTATGGTGTCATGGTGTTGTGGTGTCGTGTAGTCGTCGCATCATGGTGTCATGGTGTCGTGGCATCATGGTGTTGTGGTGTTGTGGCATCATGGTGTCGTGGCATCATGGTGTTGTGGCGTCATGGTGTTGTGGTGTCATGGCATCATGGTGTTGTGGCATCATGGTGTCATGGCATCATGGCGTCATGGTGTTGTGGTGTCATGGCATCATGGTGTTGTGGCATCATGGTGTCATGGCATCATGGCGTCATGGTGTTGTGGTGTCAAGGCATCATGGTGTCATGGCATCATGGTGTTGTGGTGTCATGGCATCATGGTGTTGTGGTGTCGTGGCATCATTGTTTGTGGTGTCATGGTGTTGTGGTGTCAAGGCATCATGGTGTCATGGCATCATGGTGTTGTGGTGTCATGGTGTTGTGGTGTCAAGGCATCATGGTGTCATGGCATCATGGTGTTGTGGTGTCATGGCATCATGGTGTTGTGGTGTCGTGGCATCATGGTGTTGTGGTGTCGTGGCATTATGGTGTCTTGGCGTCGAGTAGTCGTGGTGTCATGGCGATGTGGGGTCATGTGACTCACAGGGCGAGTGTCATGTCCTCTTGCATCCTCTGCAGAGCATCAAGCAGGGCGGGTGCAGCATGGCGCCTGTGTTCGTCCTGCTGCGTTCGAGCACCGCACACCGCTAACACATACTGGTTGTGAAGGTTGTGGAGCTTCGCTGTGGCTTTGTCATAGCGCTCCCGGGCACGCTCTGCCTCCCGACCTGTGATTGGACATTTCATTGTAATTTACAAAACAATGACAAACATTCAAAAACACTTGTGTTAACGTTGAAATAATGTAGAAACCTTTGGACAGAGCCTCTCTGTACTTTTCTTGGCGTTGTTAGCATCGCGGCTCAGCTGACGGTATGT
This sequence comes from Collichthys lucidus, assembly GCA_004119915.2. Taxonomy (NCBI): domain Eukaryota; kingdom Metazoa; phylum Chordata; class Actinopteri; family Sciaenidae; genus Collichthys; species Collichthys lucidus. The sequence goes on along the minus strand of ML240616.1, from coordinate 10,166 downwards.
CACCTTCAGTTTGTCGAGGTCACTCCTGGTTACCTGGCAACAGCAACAGAAACAAGAGTTCAGATGTCATTGATTAGACATACCTGGTTAGCGTTGTGACATGGTTGCAGGTTGATTAGTGTGTGCATTTTCCAGCATACCTTGTGGTTGTGGCTCTCCAGCTGCTGATGAAGACTCTGGTAGCTCTTCTTTACCTGCTGCTTGTCCCGGATCAGTGTCGCCAGGCGGTGCAGAGGACCAGAATTCAGGTCATCAGCATGACTCCGCATGACCCGCCCCAATGCCTCAGTCTGACGAATCACCTGAGACCAGGACTGACCACAGAGAGACAGACCAGGTGTGACACAGAAAGAGAGACCAGGTGTGACACAGAGAGAGAGACAGACCAGGTGTGACACAGAGAGAGAGACAGACCAGGTGTGACACGAGAGAGACAGACCAGGTGTGACACAGAGAGAAGACAGACCAGGTGTGACACAGAGAGAGACAGACCAGGTGTGACACAGAGAGAGACAGACCAGGTGTGACACAGAGAGAGAAGACCAGGTGTGACACAGAGAGAGACAGACCAGTGTGACACAGAGAGACAGACCAGGTGTGACACAGAGAGACAGACCAGGTGTGACACAGAGAGAGACAGACCAGGTGTGACACAGAGAGAGAGACAGACCAGGTGTGACACAGAGAGAGACAGACCAGGTGTGACACAGAGAGAGACAGACCAGGTGTGACACAGAGAGACAGACCAGGTGTGACACAGAGAGAGACAGACCAGGTGTGACACAGAGAGAGACAGACCAGGTGTGACACAGAGAGAGACAGACCAGGTGTGACACAGAGAGACAGACCAGGTGTGACACAGAGAGACAGACCAGGTGTGACACAGAGAGACAGACCAGGTGTGACACAGAGAGAGACAGACCAGGTGTGACACAGAGAGAGACAGACCAGGTGTGACACAGAGAGAGACAGACCAGGTGTGACACAGAGAGAGAGACAGACCAGGTGTGACACAGAGAGAGAGACAGACCAGGTGTGACACAGAGAGAGACAGACCAGGTGTGACACAGAGAGAGACAGACCAGGTGTGACACAGAGAGAGACAGACCAGGTGTGACACAGAGAGAGACAGACCAGGTGTGACACAGAGAGACAGACCAGGTGTGACACAGAGAGACAGACCAGGTGTGGCACTGATCAGGACTAAGTGGATGTTCTCACCTTGCTCACAGTGCTGACGTAATCAGCAGCTTCCTGTTTCTCAGTTTGCTGAGTCATGCTGAGCAGCAGAGCAGCGTATTCTTTGTCACTCTTCACTCGTAGTGTCATGAAGCGCTTTACTGTCTCCAGCAGCTAGGGGCGACACAAACATAGTCTATATTAGAGAGAAAACAAGAAGTGACCGTTCAAGTTCAAGTCGGTTTTATTATCAATACTGCAACATGTACAAGACATACAGAGAATTGAAATTGCGTTTCTCTCTGTCCAAACAGCACTAAACATGAAATATAAAATACAAAATATAAGTGAAGATGTAAAAATATATATAATAAAATATGAAATAAAATAAAAATATATACAAGCTAAAAACATCCGAGAATAGAAAGGTGTGGATATAATAGTATAAACTGTATAAGGAGAATTATCAATATAAATAACCGTACTCAAACCAGGTACATTATTACTGCCTTCAACCCCTGACACCGTCATACATCAAACATTTTGTCAGGGTAGCGTATCTCTTTACAAAGTCTTCACATCACTCAGCTCGGAAACAATGAATCTGTCTACAGTTTATGGCTTTTCGTTGACATTACACTGTACGGAACAGGAGAGCACTGACGATAAACCGTACGGAACAGGAGAGCGCCTACATTGAACCGTACAAAACAGGGGAGCACTAACATTGAACCGTACAAAACAGGGGAGCACTAACATTGAACCGTACAAAACAGGGGAGCACTAACATTGAACCGTACAAAACAGGGGAGCACTAACATTGAACCGTACAAAACAGGGGAGCACTAACATTGAACCGTACAAAACAGGGGAGCACTAACATTAAACCGTACGGAACAGGAGAGCACTAACATTGAACCGTACAAAACAGGAGAGCACTGACATTGAACCGTACAAAGCAGGGGAGCGCTAACATTGAACCGTACGGAACGGAGAGCACTAACATTGAACCGTACGAAACAGGGAGCGCTAACATTGAACCGTACAAAGCAGGGGAGCGCTAACATTGAACCGTACAAAACAGGAGAGCGCTAACATTGAACCGTACAAACAGGAGAGCGCTAACATTGAACCGTACAAAGCAGGGGAGCGCTAACATTGAACCGTACAAAGCAGGGGAGCGCTAACATTGAACCGTACGGAACAGGAGAGCACTAACATTGAACCGTACGAAACAGGGGAGCACTAACATTGAACCGTACAAAACAGGAGCGCTAACATTGAACCGTACAAAGCAGGGGAGCGCTAACATTGAACCGTACGGAACAGGAGAGCACTAACATTGAACCGTACGAAACAGGGGAGCACTAACATTGAACCGTACGGAACAGGAGAGCGCCTACATTGAACCGTACAAACAGGGGAGCACTAACATTGAACCGTACAAAACAGGAGAGCGCTAACATTGAACCGTACAAAGCAGGGAGCGCTAACATTGAACCGTACGGAACAGGAGAGCACTAACATTGAACCGTACGAAACAGGGGAGCACTAACATTGAACCGTACGGAACAGGAGAGCGCCTACATTGAACCGTACAAAACAGGGAGCACTAACATTGAACCGTACAAACAGGAGAGCGCTAACATTGAACCGTACAAAGCAGGGGAGCGCTAACATTGAACCGTACGGAACAGGAGAGCACTAACATTGAACCGTACGAAACAGGGGAGCACTGACATTGAACCGTACGGAACAGAGAGCGCCTACATTGAACCGTACGAACAGGAGAGCACTAACATTGAACCGTACAAAGCAGGGAGCACTAACATTGAACCGTACGAAACAGGAGAGCACTGACATTGAACCGTACGAAACAGGAGAGCGCTGACGATAACCGTACGAAACAGGAGAGTGCTGACGATAAACCGTACGAAACAGAAGCGCCTACATTGAACCGTACAAAACAGGAGAGCGCCTACATTGAACCGTACAAAACAGGAGAGCGCTTACATTGAACCGTACAAAACAGGAGAGCACTAACATTGAACCGTACAAAGCAGGGGAGCACTAACATTGAACCGTACGAAACAGGAGAGCACTAACATTGAACCGTACAAAGCAGGGGAGCACTAACATTAAACCATACGAAACAGGAGAGCACTGACATTGAACCGTACGAAACAGGAGAGCGCTGACGATAAACCGTACGAAACAGGAGAGCGCTAACATTGAACCGTACAAAACAGGGGAGCACTAACATTGAACCGTACAAAACAGGGGAGCACTAACATTGAACCGTACGGAACAGGAGAGCGCTAACATTGAACCGTACGGAACAGGAGAGCACTAACATTGAACCGTACAAAACAGGAGAGCGCCTACATTGAACCGTACAAAACAGGAGAGCGCTGACGATAAACCGTACCAAACAGGAGAGCGCTAACATTAAACTGTACGAAACAGGAGAGCGCTAACATTAAACCATACGAAACAGGAGAGCGCTGACATTAAACTGTACGAAACAGGAGAGCACTGACGTTACACATACAGAACAGGGGAGCGCTAACATTGACCGTACAAAACAGGAGAGCGCTAACATTGAACCGTACAAAAAGAGAGCGCTAACATTGAACCGTACAAAACAGGAGAGCGCTAACATTGAACCGTACAAAACAAGAGCGCTAACATTGAACCGTACAAAGCAGGGGCGCTAACATTGAACCGTAGGGAACAGGAGAGCACTAACATTGAACCGTACTAAACAGGGGAGCACTAACATTGAACCGTACAAAACAGGGGAGCACTAACATTGAACCGTACAAAGCAGGGGAGCGCTAACATTGAACCGTACGGAACAGGAGAGCACTAACATTGAACCGTACAAACAGGAGAGCGCTAACATTGAACCGTACAAAGCAGGGGAGCGCTAACATTGAACCGTACGGAACAGGAGAGCACTAACATTGAACCGTACGAAACAGGGAGCACTAACATTGAACCGTACAAAACAGGAGAGCGCTAACATTGAACCGTACAAAGCAGGGGAGCGCTAACATTGAACCGTACGGAACAGGAGAGCACTAACATTGAACCGTACGAAACAGGAGAGCGCCTACATTGAACCGTACAAAACAGGGGAGCACTAACATTGAACCGTACAAAACAGGAGAGCGCTAACATTGAACCGTACAAAGCAGGGGAGCGCTAACATTGAACCGTACGGAACAGGAGAGCACTAACATTGAACCGTACAAAACAGGGGAGCACTGACATTGAACCGTACGGAACAGGGGAGCGCTAACATTGAACCGTACAAAACAGGAGAGCGCTAACATTGAACCGTACAAAGCAGGGGAGCACTAACATTGAACCGTAGGGAACAGGAGAGCACTAACATTGAACCGTACAAAACAGGAGAGCGCTAACATTGAACCGTACAAAGCAGGGGAGCACTAACATTGAACCGTACGGAACAGGAGAGCGCCTACATTGAACCGTACGAAACAGGGGAGCACTAACATTGAACCGTACGGAACAGGAGAGCGCCTACATTGAACCGTACAAACAGGGGAGCACTAACATTGAACCGTACAAAACAGGAGAGCGCTAACATTGAACCGTACAAAACAGGGGAGCACTGACATTGAACCGTACAAAACAGGGAGCACTGACATTGAACCGTACGGAACAGGAGCGCTAACATTGAACCGTACGGAACAGGGGAGCGCTAACATTGAACCGTACAAAGCAGGGGAGCACTAACATTAAACCGTACGAAACAGGAGAGCACTGACATTGAACCGTACGGAACAGGAGAGCGCCTACATTGAACCGTACAAAACAGGGGAGCACTAACATTGAACCGTACAAAACAGGAGAGCGCTAACATTGAACCGTACAAAGCAGGGAGCGCTAACATTGAACCGTACGGAACAGGAGAGCACTAACATTGAACCGTACAAAACAGGGGAGCACTGACATTGAACCGTACAAAACAGGGGAGCACTGACATTGAACCGTACGGAACAGGAGAGCGCTAACATTGAACCGTACGGAACAGGGGAGCGCTAACATTGAACCGTACAAAGCAGGGGAGCACTAACATTAAACCGTACGAAACAGGAGAGCACTGACATTGAACCGTACGGAACAGGAGAGCACTAACATTGAACCGTACAAAACAGGAGAGCGCTAACATTGAACCGTACAAAGCAGGGGAGCACTAACATTGAACCGTAGGGAACAGGAGAGCACTAACATTGAACCGTACAAAACAGGAGAGCGCTAACATTGAACCGTACAAAGCAGGGGAGCACTAACATTGAACCGTACGGAACAGGAGAGCACTAACATTGAACCGTACAAAGCAGGGAGCACTAACATTGAACCGTACGAAACAGGAGAGCACTTACATTGAACCGTACGAAACAGGAGCGCTGACGATAAACCGTACGAAACAGGAGAGTGCTGACGATAAACCGTACGAAACAGGAGAGCGCCTACATTGAACCGTACAAAACAGGAGAGCGCCTACATTGAACCGTACAAAACAGGAGAGCGCTTACATTGAACCGTACAAAGCAGGGGAGCACTAACATTGAACCGTACGAAACAGGAGAGCACTAACATTGAACCGTACAAAGCAGGGGAGCACTAACATTAAACCATACGAAACAGGAGAGCACTGACATTGAACCGTACGAAACAGGAGAGCGCTGACGATAAACCGTACGAAACAGGAGAGCGCTAACATTGAACCGTACAAAACAGGGGAGCACTAACATTGAACCGTACAAAACAGGGGAGCACTAACATTGAACCGTACGGAACAGGAGAGCGCTAACATTGAACCGTACGGAACAGGAGAGCGCTAACATTAAACCGTACCAAACAGGAGAGCGCTGACGATAAACCGTACCAAACAGGAGAGCGCTAACATTAAACTGTACGAAACAGGAGAGCGCTAACATTAAACCATACGAAACAGGAGAGCGCTGACATTAAACTGTACGAAACAGGAGAGCACTGACGTTACACCATACAGAACAGGAGAGCGCTGACGGTACACCGTAAGGAACAGGAGAGCACTGACGTTACACCATACAGAACAGGAGAGCACTGACGTTACACCATACCGAACAGGAGAGCACTGACGTTACACCATACAGAACAGGAGAGCACTGACGTTACACCATACAGAACAGGAGCACTGACGTTACACCATTTGGAACAGGAGAGCACTGACGTTACACCGTACAGAACAGGAGAGCACTGACGTTACACCGTAAGGAACAGGAGAGCATTGACGTTACACCATACAGAACAGGAGAGCACTGACGTTACACCGTACAGAACAGGAGAGCACTGACGTTACACCGTAAGGAACAGGAGAGCATTGACGTTACACCATTTGGAACAGGAGAGCACTGACGTTACACCGTACGGAACAGGAGAGCGCTGACGTTACACCGTACGGAACAGGAGAGCGCTGACGTTCACACACGACCCGTACGGAACAGGAGAGCGCTGACGTTACACCGTACGGAACAGGAGAGCGCTGACGTTACACCGTACGGAACAGGAGAGCGCTGACGTTACACCGTACGGAACAGGAGAGCGCTGACGTTACACCGTACGGAACAGGAGAGCGCTGACGTTACACCGTACGGAACAGGAGAGCGCTGACGTTCAACCTACGGAACAGGAGAGCACTGACGTTACACCATACGGAACAGGAGAGCACTGACGTTACACCGTACAGAACAGGAGAGCGCTAATGTTAAACCAAAAGGAAGAGGACGTGTGTTTATGTTTAAGTTTGATAAGAGACTTTTAGCAGTTGCTCTTGTTTAGCTTCCTTTTGATTGGCTAAGCTGCTATGCCTGACGTCTTTCTGAAGATCTAATTGGCCGTGCAGTCTCCATCTGTATTCCATCAATTAATGCAAAGCTAGGAGCTGCCATCCTAAAAAAATAAAATAAGATAAAATATAAAAAATAAAACACCAGTCAGATGAGAGACGACAACACATGATTCATCTGAAATAATGTTCACATACAGCTTCGAACAGAGTCGTACCTTTAACTCCCAGTCTTGGAGTTTCAGTAATCCTTCGTGGGAATTCCTCAGATCCCGACCAAACCCCATCCTGGACTTCACACACACACACACACACACACACACACACCACACACACACACACACACACACACACACACACACACACACACACACTCACTCACGCACTCACTCACAAACACACACTAACAGCGAGGGCAGTTGAGCAATGATTGCATGGTCCTCTGAGGAGAGAGAGTAAAAAGTAAGAGAGTATAATATAATTAAATCTAATATAACTAAACAGTTTACGCACTCATTAAACCTTAAACAAACATCCATTAAACCTTGAACAAACCTTCGTTAAACCTAGAGCTGGGCGATATATCAATATTTTAATCAATACCAATATAGCATGAGACCATATTTTTTTTATCGACATAGTTTATTTTGCTTTAAAATGACTATACATGTCTTCCCTTGAGCCGCCAGTTTGCTTTTATTTCTCCTCTCCCTCTGTTAAGAGGGACGCCAGAGTCTCCAATAACTCCAGAAAAAGTCACTAGCTTTGTCGGTAGTCAGTTTTGAGGAAAAAAATTATCTCCAGAGGGTCTTAAAAGTCACTAAATACAGTGACAAAGTCGCTAAGTTGCCACCACTGGTTAGTGTGTAACAGGTGCACAGGTCTTAACCTGTGTGTCAGCTGTTGCAGTGCATTGTGGGATTTTAAGTGGTGGGAGTGTGATTTACCGGCTGGCCATTAATAACAAATTAATAAAAAATTATCGGTATATATATCGAGTATCGCCATTCAGCTAAATTACACCTTTAACAAACCTATAACAAACCTTCAATAAACTTTTAACAAACCTATAACACCTTCATTAAACCTTTAACAAACCTATAACAAACCTATAACAAACCTTCATTAAACCTTTAACAAACCTATACAAACCTTTTCCTAACCTTAATTAAACCTATAACACACCTATAACTAACCTTCATTAAACCTATAACAAACCTTTAACTAACCTTCATTAAACCTATAACAACCTTTACTAACCTGCATTAAACCTATAGCGAACCTTTAACTAACCTTCATTAAACTATAATAAACCTTTAACTAACCTATAACAAACCTTCATTAAACTTATAACAAACCTTTAACTAACCTTCATTAAACCTATAACAAACCTTTAACTAACCTTCATTAAACCTATAACAAACCTTTAACTAACATTCGTTAAACCTATAACAAACCTTTAACTAACCTTCATTAAACCTATAACAAACCTTTAACTAACCTTCATTAAACCTATAACAAACCTTTAACTAACCTTTATTAAATCTATAACAAACCTTTAACTAACCTTCATTAAACCTATAACAAACCTTTAACTAACCTTCATTAAACCTATAACAAACCTTTAACTAACCTTCATTAAACCTATAACAAACCTTTAACTAACCTTTATTAAACCTATAACAACCTTCATTAAACTTATAACAAACCTTTACTAACCTTCATTAAACCTATAACAAACCTTTAACTAACCTTCTTAAACCTATAACAAACCTTTAACTAACCTTCATTAAACCTATAACAAACCTTACTAACCTTTATTAATCTATAACAACCTTTAACTACATTCGTTAAACCTATAACAAACCTTTACTAACCTTCATTAAACCTATAACAAACCTTTAACTAACCTTCATTAAACTATAACAAACCTTTAACTAACCTTTATTAAATCTATAACAACCTTTAACTAACCTTCATTAAACCTATAACAAACCTTTAACTGAACCTTCATTAAACCATAACAAACCTTAACTAACCTTCATTAAACCTATAACAAACCTTTAACTAACCTTCATTAAACCTATAACAAACCTTTAACTAACCTTTATTAAACCTATAACAAACCTATAACAAACCTTCATTAAACCTATAACAAACCTTTAACTAACCTTCATTAAACCTATAACAAACCTTTAACTAACCTTCATTAAACCTATAACAAACCTTTAACTAACCTTCATTAAACCTATAACAAACCTTTAACTAACCTTCATTAAACCTATAACAAACCTTTAACTAACCTTCATTAAACCTATAACAAACCTATAACAAACCTTCATTAAACCTATAACAAACCTTTAACTAACCTTCATTAAACCTATAACAAACCTTTAACTAACCTTCATTAAACCTATAACAAACCTTTAACTAACCTTTATTAAACCTATAACAAACCTATAACAAACCTTCATTAAACCTATAACAAACCTTTACTACCTTCATTAAACCTATAACAAACCTTTACTACCTTCATTAAACCTATAACAAACCTTTAACAACCTTCATTAAACCTATAACCAACCTTTAACTAACCTTCATTAAACCTATAACAACCTTTAACTAACCTTCATTAAAACCTATAACAAACCTTTAACTAACCTTCATAACGCAGTACACCGGTCACGCCTCCAAACACTTTAAATTCCATCAGAGCTGAAGCTAGGCTAACGCTAGCCGCTCCTTCCCGTTGAAAGTTATGGGAAAGTGAAGCTAACAGGATAACGCCAGCTCTGAAGTTTCCATTGGACTTAAAGGAAAACCGAAGCTATCGCGTAATGAGGGCTGTCAACGTGATTAAAACATCTTTAAAACAAAGTAACAGCTGATCAAACGGACTTTAATCAACACTTTCTCTTCGTGTCACTGTGTTTTCTCCCGTGAAATAAGACGAGCAGCAGACGGAGGAGTGGGAGAGTCGGAGGAGGTTCGGTGTTTTGTCGACTTCTCTGGCTGTTGTTTTCAGCCGTATTAACGCACCATGGAGCGGGTTCTTTCGGCGGCGCAGCCTCGCTGTCCGGTCACCGCGGTGCTCTGCCGTCCTCCGCCAAGCTCATTTCCTCTT